>JADWOT020000070.1:0-52000 GCA_036345935.2 Taenia hydatigena | reverse complement strand
ATTTGAGGACCTGTTCAATCCCAAACAATTCCAACACCTGGTAATACTGCAGGCAAACGGTATTGTTCATAAAATTATCCTATCAATCCTTATGTATCGCCTTGTATGCGTACTTTTGTACCTCAAGGTTTTGTACCTTTTTTGCCAGGTGGAGGTACAGACCATCTTCGAACTATTACTACGTCGCTGATCCTCCTAACAACGAACCCACTCGTACTTGACACTTCTTCAATGCTACGTCAGCTGCTGCTGCAACCACAGGCACAGCGACCGTTCCTACTGCCACATACGTGCCAACGACTTCATACAAATGCCGCATCACTTCCCAATTACTCTTTTCTTCACAGAGTTGGTGCTCCCGTACCTATGCACGATTCAGGAAACTTTTTTACAACGTCAACCGCAGAACAGTCTCAGGTGCGCCAGACAGTATCTGAGGCACAAAGACAGGGAAGACGCGGGGGTCTCCTCACCACGTACCAAATCGGTGTGTTGGTCAAATGCTTTAACAAGAAGAAATACCTAAAAATGAGTGAGCGCGAAGAACTGGCACATCGTATCAACATGCCGGAGACTCAGGTTGGTCAAGCACTAAGGTGTCAAATGAACTTGGTTAATAGAGAGCTATTAGTGTGTAGTGATAGGTTGTCTACCAATGAGTCGTCCAAACTCGTCATAACTTCGATTTTTCTGTTGGATCAAGATGTGGTTCCTGAACCAGCGATACAAAAGAAAGAGAATCCGTGGAATATTTTTTGACAATGAGCCGCATCTAGCACGGCCAAACGTTCGTAATATGGCTAGAAGCGTCCAATCAATTGACTCTCAATCACAACAGAAGCACAAGCAACAATTTACGACGCTGGCAGGGTCTCTTGAAAATCAGNGTTTCGTGATCCTCATAGTATGTTTTGATGGCAGCCACTTTGTGCACTCCAATTTTTCAAGAATAAATTGATGTTTTTAAGGTTGTTCTCATGGGTACCTATGCACAAAGTAGGAAGTCGCTAGAATAAGTTGTTTTGGAGGTGAGAGTCCACGCAGGTCGATGTCCATGATCCATGTCACTTTCAAGGTTCACAACTCAGTTTTACTTTCCGAGATCCTTTTTGCATAAACGAAGTGGCTCAATCAGTACTTTTAATCCAACTTTTCAAATGTATTGAAGCACCTTTCTCACATTTGGTCACGAAACTCATTGCCAACGCGTGGCTCAACGCTGCTCCAATTGACCTCTCTCCTACCCAAAACGCTCATGAATTGGTGCCAACCGAACTGGGTCTTACTAAACCAGAATAATTAATGGAGTTTTGTTGTTTTACATGCTTTGAATGCCCACTGCCTTTCTTAACTGATTTACCATTTGACTACAGAAGGTTGAGCAAAAAATGCTTTCATTTGAGTCGATGAGACCTCTAGAACCGAAAACTGCAAAGTTTTATGTGCACTACGCTCTACGTATCGCTTGCTTTGCAAAGTAGCAATTCGTCCTGGCGCACGATTGGGACACGCACCAGAAAAGCCTCTCCGTTAACCGAAAAGCATTTTTAGGAGAGAATCACCAATTTATCATGTTATCATTCTACTCTTCACCACGCTTGCCTTGCCGCACATACTTTCGCTTCTTAAATATGCTTAAAATCCTCAAATAAGCAGCGGCATCAGAAATGCTGATGCAAAACAACTTAAACAATATTCATGTCTCTCCTTGAAGGCACTGTAGCACGGTTCGCATAAGTAGGTTTGACTGGATCTGACTGATTGGCAACCTAAGCTAGATAATGACAAGCTTGAATACGGCTCCTTATGCGTTGCCAGGTAAGTCAGTTCCAACACTCCAATTAAGCCCTTTTAATCAACTCGGCACAATCCCATGCAATGCCAATTGAGGTCGTCTCTTCACTTCTCGCAGACGCAATTAATTAAGGCATGCGTGGCTAGAAGTAAGCTTAATGGCATCTTGGGAATGAATGAAGAGGAGCTCTCTTATCTCTTATCTCCTTTCTCATGTCTTACTTCAACGCATCTTCCATGAGTCTCTTTTGTCGCCTACGACGCTCTACATGTTCACACGTACTGCGTCTCGCAGCATGTCATAATATCCTTGCTATTCTCATCGACTCATTCGGAAAAGACGAGTAAGTACGACTTGCAGTTTAGTATCTTATCTTTATTTTTCCGCTTTGGAGCCACGAGAACATCTGGCTTCCATGCCTTTTTTACGCTTCTCTCACCTTCCTGTTCCACCTCAGTGTCTGTTAGCACCCTCTTTATATGTTCCCCTTCATCTCTCCACCACTTTGAGCATCGATTGTGACACGATCAAATAATGCACAGATTCATAACCTGGATCAGACTAGCACAGGCTAGACTAGATCTGACTCAATCACGCTCTCTCAGAAAACCAAATCTTGTTTTGGCATAGCTTGGCTTGCATTGCCATTTATTCTCCATTTCTGTCTTTCTTTCTCCCGCTTTAGTTTGCTCTGCACCACTTCGCCTCAATTACGTCTCCTACTTCTACTCCTCTTTCACATATCCTTTCGAAATCGAAGACTGAAGCGTTGTTTCTACTTCGTAATTTGTAGGCTGGTTGAACTTCCGCCTAATATCTCACTACTCAATCCATTAATTCTCTTTGTGGGGGATCCCTCTACCTGGCGCTTTACAATAAAGCTCAAGATTGTGCGCTTTTCGATCCAGGCTGCCTTCTCTGGTTCCACCAATTTCTTGGCTCAATTCATGCCTTGCATTGCTCCTACTGTCCCTGAATGACCACAAGTTGTCCTTTTCGACAAGAAACATGGGGCACAAAATGGCATTATTCGTATTCTTACCATAATCATTCTTGCAATCCAGCCCTGTCTGGTCAAATCCAGACAACAGAAAGCGAAAGGCAAAGTATAAGGATGATTAGTGTCCGAAAAATCTGCGAAGCCTGTCCGCAAAGTTACAATGGTATAGGTGAGTTTGAGTACGTTCCTTCCTCTAAAACCATAATCTGCCTCTTCCCACCCACACCCCATTAAATTACTAGCCGCTTGAGAGTAGTATCTCTGCCTCTAATTTTAGATGGTTTTCTGGACTTGACAATGGGAAAAGAATGGTAGCATTAGAAATGAGGGGTAATTAAGGCGTGGCAAAACGGCACTTTAGTAGCAAGATGAAAGTGCTCTAGCGGAGGAGGTGGGAGGGGCTGAGCAGTGCGGTTGCCTCCACTGCAGGAGTGGTGGAAATAGATGGTACTAGCTTATTCTCTCCTAACATGCGGCAACGCACACGATCCACTGGTTCATGGCTGGATGGCCATTTCTTCCCCTCATTTTGGTTGGTAAAGGTGTTAAAAGAACACCAATGATAAAGAAGTAGCTGATACGGATCAACGAGGAGATGAGAGGTTGAAGCATCTCCTCCCGGTAACGTGAGGATTGACTACCCGTAACAGAGGAAGAGAAACGCCCTCCCGCCTTGGCATGCATAGAGTGTAAAGTGTGGTTCTATGTGAGAGTGGAGGGTTCCAACTAACAGCGCGCCAGCATGTTTGTGCGTGCGGCTGGTTCTGAAGTTGTGTTAATAATGATGATAAATCCATCCCTCATCACACACACACACACACGCTTGGAAGCAGGCAGCATAAAATGGGCTAGGTGGTGAAGATGGATCAAGCTAAGAGAAAAAAGAGATGAGAAAAGCACAATTTATGTTCCCACGAATCAGCGCAAGCGCTGAAGAGTCTTATGACAGTGTGTAAAAGGTTCGGCAATCCTCCTTCTGGAGGTTGAATAAAGGGGATGAGGGGGAAGCATGAAGAGGCGTTTGCTTTGCGCACATCCACGGTGGGATAAAATGTTTTCGTTGGTGAATTGGGGTTAAAAAGAAAGAAAAAACAAGGCAGCTGCAGCAGTAGAAATGCGTTTCTCGTGAGGCGAAGCGCGCTGGAACAGACATCTTGAAGTGTATGTACCAGCTATTTATTTATTAAGAGGCGTCAACTTAATCACATGAGGCGTTTGGGGTTATGGCATGACAATCATCGAATCTGCCTTTGATGAGTGTCTTTCTCCTTTCCTACTACGCTCAATAAGCTCCTGAGTGGTGCATCTTGCATTACGTTCCACCGTGTGCACTCCGTGCATTCAACACAACCGAAGAATGGGGAGTGAGTACTACCTATGTTGCATTTTCTTGCCCTCGCTTTCCATTTGAGTAACACAAGAACGTCTTGCTCTCTTGGTTCCCTTGCACTTCACTCACTTACACCTGCTTCGAACTAAGCATCAATTCTCCCTCCCTTCGATGGGAGTGCAATGCATTCTGCTAATAATTGATTATAGCCACGAATAATCTAATTGAAAGTGTGCACATGCCTGCGCAGACCGTCATCACCACCAACAACACAAGAAAGTTGGTTTACACTTGAGAAGCAGCGTTTATTCCAGATACAGCTCCTAGTACCGCATCGGTGTTGTTGACGGTCTTGCTATCGGATTGTGAACTGGAATGTCCTCGCTACTGAATCGGTGCTTGGTAGCAGTTGTATGGCGGAGTCAGCGATTGATTTGGCATTCAGTAGAGCAGCGTTGTTGTTGGGTGAATACTGCTTAAGGATGAAGGGCAGCCATTCATCTGACACTGGTGAGCAACAAATAAAGGAAGACACAGGTGTCAATTCAAAACGTTTTAGGGTGCCTGGGGTGCAGCGTTATTGGTTCTGTTGACCGTGGTGGCCAGAAACTAAAATGCAATGTGGGCAGAAGAGACCATCCAGTCACCGTTGCAAAACCACGGGACGATGGTGGATTTTTTTCCTGACACATTAATCTTTTCCTAGAATTCGCCCACGAGCCTCTGCAATATCTGCTTCCACGCAGCGTCAGAAACACTTAACCCCTTAGAAGGGGTGATTAACAAACATTCACGTAATAAATTGCCTATTAATAGAGATGGTTACTTAGTTGTTGAAGTCGGATTAGGCCCCACATAGATACGTACACACAGGGTTTATGCAGAAGTAGTGCACTTCATGCTGTCTCGAACATCTTACGTCACCGAAGGTGAAGACTAAGCCTTCGAGTGAAATTGCCTAATAAAAGAGAAACCATGCAGATACACGGTTACCTCGCCGTCAGGTAGATGCAAAGCAGGGATGGTGTGCTGTGGCTTTATTAACCACTGAGATATGCTTGATGAGTTAGGCGCCAAACTGAGTCTTTTATTATTCATTTGGTGGGACGGGGAACGTCACGAAGTCTTCCGCCTCCATAAACTATGTATGCGAATCACAAACAAATAAATTGACAAATGGTAGCATAGAGGTACAGAAAAGTCATGCTTGTTACTCCGTTTAAGGTACCGTCTAATAAGAAAAGTGCGATGCTGTGCTCGCACCACCTTAACAGTTTGTAATAAGAGATCCGCGTAGAGGGTGGATGCACATGCTTTGCTCACTCCTCCTCACTAACACCTTGATGAAAACCGCACCCACTAGTGGAATTCAACAAACACAAACCAGCACATAGGTAAGTCGAATCCTAGACAAACAGAATTCAAGCATTCATTATGTCAAATCAAGTCGCTGCAAAAATATCTACCAAATAAAGGACTGCCATATTCACCCATTGCGAAAGGTGATGAGGTGAACTGCAATGTGGGATTGTAATCGAAAACAAATGGATGGCAATGGATGCCACATATTGCCATGACTTCCTTCCGAGGTTCCCTTTATTGCGTCACAGATCTTCCTGCAGTATTTCGAAGGTGTTCAAGAGAGGGCTCTTCTTCGAAAACAGGCGCAGCTAGTCAAGCACCCGAAAGCATGTCGCATTGTTGCAAGAGATTGCACGACCTCATGCACTCACTGCCTCATCCTCGACCTCTTCATTCACTGCCAGTGATTGCCGTCTCTCCTTGACTCTAGATAATCGTAGGCAGAATAAGTTAAATGGGTCGGATGTGAAACAAAAGGAAGCGGACTAGTTTTTGCTGATACCCACAGGCAAAGCGGCCATCAAAAGTGCTTACGCTTCCTTAGGAGTATTCACTCGGATAAAATAAATTTTGTAACTTCTGTTGTTTTATGAAAACACAACTCCGGCCACGTAAAAGTTGTAAAAGTTGTGTCAGATTGCTAGGCGAGAGATGAATCTGCTCTGATCAAGATGCACCCAGTGATTGGCTTGGCTCTTCTGATACGTACCATTTTGATGAGTGTCGTTGGAGTCGAATTAATACAACAATGGGTGGCGACCACTTTAACAGTGCTCTCGAAGGCCAGATTGCAAGTGCCTATGTAAATAAATGCAAGGGTCTGCCATGTGGTTGAGTGCCTGAATTCGGTCGTTTGATAATAAATAACGAGCAGTGTAATGTTCTCCTTAGGTGACAAAGCTTTTGCATAATAGCGGATTACCAAGTGAGGAGACCCAACTCATACCCGGCTGTCTAGATAGAAGTGACTTCCTCGTGAAGACAAATAACTTAAAGCCGAAGCTGTTCGTTCTTTGGGGAAGTGTTGAAGCAAGTGTTGCACCTGGAGACATTCCTTAAGACGGAGGACATAAGGTGCATTGCCGAAGTGCAGAGCAGCTAAGGAAAGAGGGTCTACTGGCACTACTCAGAGGTTAATTCCTCATCCGGGAACTATAATATGAAAATCAGTAGAAGCGACGAAAATGATGGAAAATTTGGAATGGAGCAACTACTGCTCTGAACGTTTTCCTACTGTTCTTTTGTACCTCAGCGTTTCTTTGATTGACTGGTTTGACTGTGCATCTTTATGCTGACGGCACCTCAATCGCCGACCCGATGATAACTCAATCACCAGTGTTGTAGCGGAAGTGATGCAAGCTTTTTCCGGTCCTGATCCATCAACCTAGTGTGACGTCAAGTGCGTTCACCTTCTATTTCTCCTCTTATTTTTCTTTACAAACCCAATTAGTGGCTTCCGATGCACTTGATTCACACTGTTGCGCGACACTGACGACAACAATGGTAGGAAACAAAGATAGGAAGTGTATTATTGGTGTAGAGATTGAATTAGAGTTCACAGGTGCGACTTAGAAACCTTTTCGCATATTCGACGCACGCAGTCAGCCATCGCAAAGTGGTTGGTGCTGGAAGTAAAAACATTCACGAATCGATTGTGCCAGCCATTAACATTCACGCTTGTTCCAAAAAAATTATCGAAATGATACATTGTTGTTCTCTCGTACATATTTTACTGGGTCTTGAGTTCCATCCAGCTTGACAACAGTACTGGGTTAGGGAATGAGCATGTATTGTATTTTTGCTCCCCCTAGGACCGCTGACCTGAGGTAGCATGTTTGACCCATGGGAGGGCGATCGTTTAGAGTGGGCTGTCGTCTGTCTATTCAATGCGGTCTTGATTAACTCCACGAAAGGGACTATGCAATGCTGCATGGTGGTGATTGATTGAGGCCACTTCTGTACTCCAGCTACCTTAAGAACGTTCGCCTCGTGGGTGAATGAGGTTGACATTGGAGCTGAAACGTTGTAGGTCTTGGTATTACCAAGAAGCCATTCATGCTCCAACTTTTGCAGTTGTATAATGGAGCAGTTGAGAGAGGGATTGGCATTAAAGGCATGTAAAACATGTCCCACGATCTGCATCTGGATTAGTTCTACCCTTTCGAGCATTGTAAAGGGCTGTGGCGTTTGCTTTCTTGGCCAGAAATTTTCCATTTTATTTCGGTCTTTCTCTATTTCTCTTGCAACTTCGTTTAGTTTGGTTAGCACTAAGTCATGAGTGTTTTTGTTAGAAGCAAACTGATTTGTGGACCCCGAATGAGGAGTGGAGCACAGACCTAACTCCGATAGGCATTACCTCGGAACACTTTGATGGATTGGGCGTCGTCTTTGCTTCTGTATGTGATGCATCGACCTGGGTAAACTTTCACTTCAAACACAGTGGAAGTGAAGCAGTGCATTGCGCTGTTGGAAGAAAAAGGAAAAGAAGCAGAAGACAACAAAGGATGATGCTGAGTTGAGTGCGCTTCCATGTCGCTAATGGAAGGGCCTAACTTCCATTTGTCTTCTCCTTGCTTGATCTCATTTGTCTTCCGTGGCGATATGTATTTTAAAGTTGACAGCATAACAGCAAACCTATCAAAATTTAGACCTTTGATTGGCTAAAACCTGGTCATCGAAATAAAGATCTGCGTATGATGTTGTACTGTGCCCTACACCAGACCTGAAACCTTTAAATGTTTGACCTGAGCTGTGGAGTAGATGGAAATGAATTACAGTCAAATTGTTTGATCGTGTTTATACCAAAAATAACTAATTTGCCGTTTACATTGACTGGATAGTAACAGCTGCTTTAGACGCCTATCACCCAACCAAAGGCCATTTTCAACGTGCTCTGCAGCTTTAAAATGTGTTAGCTTAAATTTTTCTGCCTAGAATTCAAATGGTGGACTTGCTGTGCCTCCGGATCAATTCATTTTAGCGACTCCCAACCTCGAGCATAGCTACCCAAGCGGATAACTTTGAATACATCAATTTATTTGTTCAATTCTAAAAACTAAGGCCTACAAGGTGGCTGCCATCACGACATGCCATATGGACATAAAGATAGAATAGCAAAACATCATCACCACAGCCACTTCATGAAAGGCAGCCAAGGACGGTCTGCAGACGCTTCTTAGAGAAAGCGAATAACTTGTTTTGTCAGCTCTACATACATCTTCATAACTTCGTCTTCACAATGCTAATTTTGGTCTGTATCAGTATCAAGCTTATTTTCGAACCACTCTGCCAGAGCCCTATGTAGCTGACTTTGCCTCGACAGCATATCACCACCTTCTCCTGAAGAGTCTTGCTCAAATTGTACTACTGTCTGTTGGGGCTCTCGTTGCGGTTGGGAGCTCCCAGTAGTTCCTAAGCTTTCACGGAGGCTGCTGTCATACGAGTCCGTTGATGAGGTACTTCTGTCCATGCCATGAACCATAGGCGGAAATTTTTCCGCCGGCCCTTTCTGTTATGTAACGTTGGTTTTAAAACCATGTCTCAACCTAACAGAGAAGTCAAAATCATGGCGAGTACAGACGACCGAATCGTAGGCAATCACTGTACAATAAAAGTTGTCTATTAAAAAGGTTCACTTAACACATTAACGCTTGACCAGCCTGAGTTATCGTTAGGTTAATGCGCCAAGCCAGATCTTTGCATTCACTCCTACTGATGTAGTTGTTCTCTTTAAAGTGCCTCATCATCTCGTTAATTTGGAAGGGTGTGAAGAGAACCCTGCGTTTGCCAAGTCGTTGTGCCTCAGATACTGTCTGGCGTACCTGAGGCTGTTCTGCGGCTGGTGTTGTAGAGGAGTTTGCTGCATCAGGCATAGATGCAGTGGCAGCAAGTTGTTTGAGAACAGAGTAGTCTGGAATTGAGAAGACGTTTGTTGGAAGGTGTTGTTGCATGCTTGGCGGTGTGGACGGTCTTTGCACTTGGGGTTGTAGCAGCTGTTGACTTAACTTTGACAAGATGTCATTTAGTAGTGAGATCACTGTTGAGATGATCAGTAACGTGGCGGTAGCTTGAGGTTGGTCTGAGCTTCCGCCCTGCTTTGGAGACGAAGACAAGTCGATGCAGGACGTCTGTGGCAGTGCAGGCTTTGGAGGGCTGGTAGGTTGTGGATTGCGTGGGGAAAATACAGGCATTGCTCCTAAGATATTTGATCCATTTGAAGTAGCCTCATCAAGTTCCAGCCGCTTTGGTGGATGAGAATTCAGTTAGGTTCGTTCGGCTTTATCGTTTTTCTGTGACGAGCACACTAGAGGAGAATTGGATCTTGAAAACGCTTGAGGTTTGACCAGAGCCGAGACCGTTTCTTCCACCTTTTGTGACGTGAAAGGTGTTTCGTGTTCCACTTGCTGTTGTGAGGTTGGTAACGAAGTCGATGAGGCTAATCGTTGGAGATACGAGTTCGTCTCTCCCCCAGGTACGAGTGGGCATTCCGTATTTGGTGCACCTGTCAAAGTAAAACGACTGGGATAAGAACACCAACTTCCAAATGTAATTAAATATTAGCTCTACTTTACTTGGGTCAGGGGCTTATTCATATCGAGAGTGCTATTTTGGGCATGAGATTGGGTCCTGATTGACCCCAACTCTGCGTGGTCGTTGGGACGGCTTCGCGATGGTTGAAAATTGTAATGGCACCGATGAAAAGTATTGCACAAAAGCTTTCCTATGTCAGCTCTGACCGACGTGAAAATTGGAAAAATGATGTAGAGCTTTATCTACAATAAGTGCGTTAGGTATGCCACTGTGGCTGCGGAAATGGGCAGCTGCAAGGGACAACAAATGAATCCAGCTTCAACTTATGATGACCAATTGACGTAATGCGGTGATAACGGCACAAAACCTAGAGATACAAAGGTATGCAAACAAAGGAAAAAGTAAAGAGTGATAAAATAACTTGATAGACAATACCATTTGCCAGCAGTGTTGCCAGAATTTGGATTTGTTCTGGACTGAGGAGGTCCAAAAGGCTTCTGTCTGTAAAGTTCGACATGATGAATTTGTGATCATGCAAATCTGCGCTCCTGACTTAATTACTTGCCATATTTATAGACTATGAGAGCCAATAAAACTCTAATGCGGGTTAGACCAAGAAGATTTGTAAGTCTTTAGTCGTGTCGATTGTTTTGAAGGGGGATGGATTGCGTGATTTTCTAAAATTTTGTTCTGGGCAGTCTGTATTTTGACGCTTAATTTTCTTTTACTTAGGATCTACCTACTTTCGTCTCATCGCCTGACTGCAATTTGCACTTTTTTCTGTCCTCTTAATAAAGTCTTTTAGAAGCCGAAACGAGTAAAGTTTGGTGAGTGGGTCATCAGCAACTGTACACATTGATGAATGAGATGGAAAGATGTAAATTAATCAAGCTGTCACTTGAACGGGTAAACAAATTTTTTGTTGAAATATGAACTCAAATCGAATCGCCCTTATAATCTATTTTTATTAATGCAAAGGCTTACCGAAACCCATCCTAGCACTCACATCAACCTGTCCAGGTGGTTCTTCTGACACCCTACCACCGGGCGCTGAAACCAACCCCAATTTCCAACTTGATCTTCAGAAAAAGAAATACTATCTGCCAAAATTAGGTAATGGAGTGTGTTTTTCTAGATGAGAGGCGTAGAATAGAGGAAGGATAAAATATTAGGTAGGGAAAAGGAGAAGACAAGGAGCAAATTTAATTGAAATGCAAGCTCTTTAATACTATCGTAAAAGGAAAACGAAAGAGAGTTGCTTCGAAATACGACATTTGACAATGTGGGTGTGAAAGCATCTCTCGCTACTACTTTGCATGCAACTCCTCTTCGTACTGCTTACGGAAACCGTCTTTGGTAAGGAAGGATTCCACTCAGTGCTGTAGATAGAGCTCTTACACGTTAATTGTGACAAAACAACAACCCTCAATGAGGTCATGTCATGCTCAATCGTTTGACATGAGTCTGACTCATGATGGATGACAGCTAATCGTCGTACGACTTGTATTCATTTTAGCACAGTGGTATCCACGACTTTAGCCTGAATAGTCGTCTACAGCGCTAAGTGATCATCTATGACCAAACTCGAGGCCTGAGCAATGATGGTGATTTACACCCACAAACACACAAGCACACACACGTTCCTACCTGTTTGTGTGGAGCAACATTTAGGGCGACTCTCCAAAAGAGCAGAAATAAAAGTAAACAATGGCACACACACAAACTTGGACAAACAGATAGGCAAGTGTGAATGCATAGTGGAAACGAGGCAGGTGGTTTAGGGAGGGAAGTACATCATTTACCCTTTACTGTAGAATGCCAGGTAGAGAGATTCTCTACAAAGAAATAAACCGGTCAGTGAGTTGGGCAGACAGGAACCCGACCAGCCTACAAATCGCAAAGTAAGAAGCAGGAGCAACGTATCAAACTTCGCTCTCGAAAGGGTAAATGAAAGAGGAGTAGAAGTGGGAGTCGGAATGGAGACAAGGTTTTGAGGGACAAACTAAGGCGGCAGAAAGATAAAAGTGGAGAATTAATGCTGATTTTAGCTAAGCAATGCCAAAACAAGATTTGGTTTCGGGTAGGGTGTGATAGAGTCAGATCCAGTCTAACCTGTGCTAGTCTGATCTAGGTTATGAATCTATGCCGTATTTAATCATGTTAAAGCCGCGACTGGGACTAGTGAAGAGATTAAGGAAAACCTGCAAAGAAGGTGCTGGCAGGCGATGAGGTAGGTGGGAGAGGTGAGAGGAGCACAAAAGAAGTAGAGGCTCGAGACGTCTTCGTGGCTTTAAAGTAAAAGAATAAAGACAAGGAGCCAAGATTTAAGGAGTACTCACTGCCCCTTTCGATTGAGTTGTATGCGAGGAGCATAAACAGTATAAAATAATGCGAGACGCAATGCATGTGAGCATATGGAGCATAGTAGGAGACAAGAGACAATCTTAGAAGATGCGGTAGAGTAGAACATGAGGGAGGTGGCGTAGACAAGGGAGCTTTTCTCCGCCTACTTCGAAGACGCCATCAAGCCTACTTATAGTCTGTGTGCTTTGATCCTTAGTATCTGCATTGCATTGCATGGAGTTGTATCGAGTTGATTAGGAGGGCCAAATTAGTGTTGGGGCTGGCTTAAATGGTAACGAATGAGGCGTCCTATTCAAGCTTATCACAATCTAGCCTATGCTGCTAACCTTGTCTATTCTGACCCGGTCCAAGTTGGTCGGATCTTATCAAGCCTAGACTTGCGTACCATGCTATAGTACTTCCACAGTGGGAGATGAATATTGTGTAAGTTGTTTTGCATCATTAGGTCTCCTGATGCTGCTGCGTATTTGAGGCTCTAGAGCGTATTTTAGAAATGAAAAGTAAGTGCAGAATAGCAAGAAAAATTGGCTAATTACCCCTAAAGATTGCTATTGAGTCAACAAAGAGGCTTCCTTTGTGCGCACTCTAATTCTATGCTTGGGCGAATTGCTATTTTGCATTACGAATGGTGGTGGTGGTCCATGCGATTCTTTGGTAGGAGTGAGGCAGCATGAATGTTCAGGCGAAAGGGACAAAGAAACGATTGAGATTAGAGCGAAGAGATTAGAGCTGCGGTGCAGCGTTCTTTATTTCCTTTCTACTTTCTCTCATACACTGATTCACTTGCCCACCCATCTTGCCTTTTGAATAAGTAAAACGTAAAGGAATCAGCTTAATGAAAAATTTGTCTTTTTTTTCGAATGGCACACTAGAGGAGACCAATGATAGTCTCCTTTTCCATGCGATTTATGCTGTTAAGGTACACGGATGGTTTGAGGATAAATGGTAGAAGAAAAAGCATGTAGAAGTATCAAATCGTGCACAATGCCTTTGATAAAAAAAGAGTGTTTTTCAAGCGATGTATTTTTCAAAACGCGTTGCCCGATTCACCCTAATCAACTTTACTTTGCTTGTCCCATTTTTTCACACATCCGCACCGGCGCTGCTCATGCCAGAACCATTTCATCTTTACCCTGAGTGTACAAACCTCTTCCTTATTTATGCACTTTCTTTTATTACCTAACTCTCTTAGCTTTCTCTGCCAAAATAGACAATTTACATTTTAATTTTATAACGAGAAATGCCACAAGAATTTACAGAAGGAAGTAGACTGCTGGATCTCAACTCTGACAAATCTCGATCAAAACAGACAAAAGAGAGCGAGCCTCTAGACCCATAGTGTCGCAGCTTTCCTTGCCACAATGGACACCCTACACATTGGCTACACCTGTGCTGTCCGATTTTAAACAGAGAACTGCTGCGCTCTCTTACAGAAGGGAGCAAGCTGCTGAATACCAATTCCGAACAATTTTGGATCGATGTAGACGAAAACAAAGGAGCTCTGTACCCTTGCCATTCCCGAGTTCTTTGCTGAAATAGGATCATTACGCTTCGACTACATCTACAATGCGGGATTGTAAACTAAGGGCTACAGCAAGCGCTATTGCAACTTTCTTTGCCTAAACTGGCTCTCTACAAATCAAAAGCGCCAAAATTGTTTGAATTGTGTACAGGAACTGCCGCAAGTGATTACAAAAGGAAACAGAATGCTGGTTTCATCTCTGGCCGATTTCGGATTAAAGCGGAGGAGAGAAAAGAGTTTTGCCCCATGCCCTTGTTGTAAGCATCTACATAGCAATATATGCCGATGGCAATGGACAATTTATGGCGCAGTGTAATATCCATGCTCTCTGGCTGCTTGTCGATGCAGAGTCTTAGTACAGCCGCCTAACACAGAATACTATAGTTTTGAGAGGAAAACCTATTTTATGGCACCGTAGTATTTTAACAACCTGAGCCTTTTGGAATCAACTTAAGACCAAAGTGAGAAACACTTAAAGCGTAGTACACTACGGCTGATTTTCCATTGTGTTTCTTATGTAATGCCTTATGCATGCATTGATCTAAGCTACCAGTCAAAGCCTAATGCCATTCTGACCTTTCCGATGTCGGTGTAACGAGGTGAGCAGCTCTTTCGTAACTAAGGCCTTTTCTCGCCCTGCCTTGAAGGCTTCTAAGTGTAGCCATAAATCTGCTAAATACCTAAGGTTGACTAATATTTTATACGTAGTGTACAGGTGCAAGTGCGATCCATTCGATCATGCAATATTAACGACTTCATGGGATGAGGCTAATTAATAAGAATAACGCATTGTGAGATTATGAGCTCAGGAGAACCTTGAGTCTGCAACCGAGCAAGAGTGAGAGGAGGAAGGGGGGAGGCGATTTGTAGCAGTTACACGTTGCTAATTCATTATTATTAGGCTCTGCGGCATCATCCACATCAAACAAGTCAAGTCGCAAATCTTGCAACTTACAATGCCGACGCACAGACGTGAATCAGCCGCAGGGACCGCGAAAGTTGTCAGCGTTTGAGAAGGTCTATCGTAATCCCATGCAGTTATTGGAGGCTCCCTTTCTCAATAAGTACAAGAACAATAATCGTGAAGATGGTCAGTTTATTCTGATGTTACTACCCTAAACAAAGCATTCATAGCTAAGAGTTTGACATTGGGCTAGTTCAATTGGAATGTTTTACGCATAGTTTTCAGACATTTATGATGCTAATGTTGCGGCGCGCAACGTTGACATGCTCGGATAGCTTTGGCATGCCCTAGCTATTTAGTTGACAGCAGGTCTATCTAGCAGGATTTTTCCACTTCACTTACTAATGTCAAGCTCTACCAACTGTAAGGCAAGCATCTCCCTGTAGACCTTTTTCATGTGACCATTCACGGAATGCCTTGTGACGTCAATTCGAACTGACAATGAAAGTGGATGACAAGAATTCACCTCTCCTCACATATGTTGCAACCATTTACTCCATCAAGTTGGATATTTACAAAAAACATAAGTTAGTGATAATTGGAAAATTCTGACAAGCGTTTGAGAACACGAATGTACCGTTGTGATGTTGCAGCGAATACAACTTCCATCTCTCCCATCTCGACCACCAAAGCACACTGCTGGTGCAAAGGGGAAAGTGAATCGGACATCTACGCTTTTCACCGGTCACTTTGCCTTCGTGTGTTCGCGATCGGCACTGCAAAGCAGGTTAGTTAGACCTAAGGGCAATTTATTAGCCACCAAGTAAGCAAACGCCAAGAAATAAACGTGATGTTAACTAAATATCCAGGGTCTGATGCACTGCAGCCATTACTATAAAATGGAGCATTATCTTGCGTGTATAAAATAGAAAAAAAAGGGGGGAGGTGGCTCTGTTTCCTTCTAAATCGGTGAGGTCGCATTGGATCGATTGAAGCAAACTAAATAGCTGATATTCCGAATGAAGGAAAGGATGTATTGGTTGCCACGCTACACAACGCATTCCCTCATCGCTGTTATGCAGTGTATTTAGACATCGCTCTTTTGAATGCAAGGCAATTCACATGTAAAGAGGTCTTTCAAAAGTAGACCATCCTTCTTAAGTGAGGCAAACTGGATCAAATGAGCACCGGGGTCGGCTTCGTGCAAAAGACCCTCTTGCGGTTATTCATCCTTTGATTGTGCTTGTCGCGACTGTGTCAAGCATGCTTTTAGACTACCCGCCCCACAGTCACTACCCCTAGCTGTGTGCTGATTGGTGGGACCGTTAACGGGGTTGTGCAATGATCCGAGGGATGCGTTTGCACGCCTGCGCGTTTACTCAGGCTTTGCAGAAGAATAGGTCTCAACGAGGACGTGATTCAGAGGACGATTACTAAAAGGAAGAAATTTTAACCATTTGTAAGCCATCAGTAATCAGATGGATACTAATGGAACCATGCGAACGTGATGAGGTTTTTAAATTTCAAATACTGATCAAGCTATTTCGTCCATGTAAAAGGGGATTTCGGAAAGTGATCTGATTTGTGGGCCTTGAAAGTGGCATGGAACATGGATCTAACTCTGATGGACATTACCGTCGACCGCTTCGATGGGTTAAGCGTTGTTATCGCTCATGTATATGATACATGGACCTGTGTAGACTCTCACCTCCAATACAATTCATTTTAGCGACTCCCAACTCCACGCATAGTTCCCGCGAGAACATCTTTAAAAGACATCAGTTTATTTATTTATTTATTTTTAAAGAATTAGGGCGCACTAAATGGTTACCATCAAAATATGCTATGAGGACCACAAAACAGTTGGAAGAGCAAAACACCATCATAGCTACTAAATGAAAGACAGCGAAGGCCAGTCTGCAGACGCTCCATAGAGGAAGCCAATAACTCGCTTTACCAGTTCGACTAATTTCTTGACGTCCTCATCTTCACCATCCTGCCTTTGATCTGTTTCAGCACCAAACTGCTTTCCAAGCGGCACCGCCAGTGTCTACAATTGCTGCTTGTGCATATCACCACCTTATCCTGAAGGGACCTGCTCCAATGGTGATGCTGTTTGCTGGGCTCCTGTTGTGATTGGGAGCTTTCAGCAATTCCAAAGCCTTCACTGAGGCCGCTGTCCCACGGGTCGGTTGATGGGGCGCGAACATTTGGTTGTGTTAGAGGCGTCTCATTGCTAGAAATTTCTCACCAGCCCTCCTTGCTTTGTAGTGCTGATTCTGGAACCACATCTTCACCTAACAGAAGGGTCAAAAATATGACCAATTTTGACAACTCAATCGTAGACAACTGATCACTACACACTAATGGCTGTCTTTTAAACGTGTTCTTTTAACGCTTTAATGCTTGACTAACCTGAGTCCCCGTCAAGTTGATGCGACACACCAGTTCTTTGCGTTCATGCATATTGATGTAGTTTTTCTTGTTAAAGTATTTTATCATCCCACCAATTTGGTACGGAGTAAAGAGAACCCTGCGTCAGCCTTGTCTTTGTGCCTCAGACACTGTCTGGCGCACCTGAAGTTGTTCTGCGGTTGGCAGTGTAAAAAAGCTTGCTGAATCAGGCATAGGTGCAGCGGCAGAAAGTTGCTGGAGAAGAGAGCAATTTGGAACTGATAAGATGTGTGCTGGAAGATGCTGACACGTGCTTGGCGGTGAGAACTGTGGCTGCACCTGTAACTGTAGCAGCTGCTGACTTAGCTCTGATGAGTTGTCAAATAGGAGTGTGTTTGGCGTTGGGGAGTTCGTGCATCGTAGTGGTAGTTTGAGGTTGGCCTGAGCTTCCACTATGCTTTGGAGACGAAGACAAGTCGATGCAGGATGTCTGTTGTCGTACAGGCTTCGGAGAGCTGATCGATTTCGGAATTGTTGTGGAATGTACAGGCATTGTCCCTAAGATATCCTATTCACTTGAAGCAGCCTCATCAATTTTCAGCCGTTTTAGTGGCGAAGGATTTAGTTGGGTTTGTTTGCCTTCGTGGTCGTTTTGCAGCGAATGCATAGGGGCAAGTGGATCTTGAAAGTACTGGAGATTTAGCCAGAGCAGAGACCGTCTCTTCCGCCTTTTGTGAGGCAGAAGGTGTTCCCTGTTCCACTTGATGTTGCACGATCGGTGACAAAGCTGATACGGCTAATTGTTAATCATACGATTTTGCCCTTCCTTTGGGTACAAATGGGCATCCCGCATTGACGCATCTGTACAAACAAAAGGAGTGAAATAAGAACATGTGCACCTGCATGTAAGTAGATGCTGGCATTACAGTTATTTGTGTCAAGTGCTCATTCATGCCTTAATGTCTGCGATGAGATAAGCAAAGATTTAATTCTTCTGTCATACACGATGGTGGGTGTCTCGATCCCTCTAACTGAAGCATCAGCGAGCGGTCTAATCCAAAATTTTTGGCTCATTTTACCGTCAAGGCACAGATTTGTTTAACCAATAGTTTGGTAACATCGGTAAAGTGTCTTACGTTCGAAGACGCCTCCAGAACCCTTTCAGTAAAGCGGAAATCGATGAGTCTAAATGTTGGCATGATCACGGCCGACACGCGTTATTTAAAGATCGGTGTTTCAGATGCCTGCGAACGTAAAATGCTTTTCTTTCCAACTTTTCGAAAGTTGCACTTGATTACTGATCCTCAAACATCCTGCATAATGGTGTTTTCGCTCACGTGCCTGTTTTCCCTTCCTCTCTCCTTTTGATCAGGATTAGGCCCCACGCAGATTCCTTCTCAGGTGGTCCTTGCGATATACTCACTGGACAACTACAGAATGGCCGTGCCATCGCGCACTCTTTGCATTTGTATATTATGCCGCCCTCTCAGAAGCCTACCAATTATCCCCTCTCTGGCTGGTGACCTCAGTAGCATCCAGCAGACACGTGCGCAAATCGCCAAGATAATTGTTGGCACACCTCATAAGCAGTGCAGATTCTGTTACGCCTAATTTCCAAATTTACGATTCGAAAATTGCACAGCTCAATAACTTGTGGCACTGCTAAGTGAAAATAGGAGGCTCTACACTTTTATTCAGTAAAATTACTCAGCGAAATCAGCCAACTCATCTCATAGTTGTGTCGAGCATCTGGTTTGAATCCCTCTTCTACTTTTAACCTTATACTAGCATAGTCTATACAAGTCAGTGGCATCGAGGTTGAGGCGGCAACAAGTTGCATGGATTTGTCAATGAGGAAAACGTCATTGCACTTATTATTAGCATAATAGCAACTGTGACCAAACGCTGAAGTACCGTGTTTTAGCATTAGTGGATCAAAGTTGAAGCGCCTTTGATTGGGGTGTATTGAATGTCAATCATATGGAAAGTGCATTGAAACAAATCCTCATTCACTGGAGATGTGATTTACGCACTTCAAAGTTTGTTTGGATTAACAATTGAGAACACACAAACAGAAGCTTAAATGCTTGATTTGGAAAACTGACCTAAGCAATGCGTCATATGGACGACTTTGAAACTAGGATTACCTGATTTTTAACCAGTTTGTTGTCAAGGCAACGGCGTTAATCTAGCTAAAGAAGAATTTCCGTACTCATCAGATAGAAATTCATTTATAGTTCATATGCATTTTTTAAAAAGATAAATAAGTTAGGGTGCAACTAAAAGGAATTTTCGCACATGACACTGAGCCGATGCGCTCGTTATTTCTGGCAGGTTCAGTGGTTTTGCAGAGCCTTATCAAAAGGCGATATTCATACTACTAGTTGATTGTGGAGAACATTGCAAGTGCACACGCTTGCGAAAATTGTCAGGCAAGGGTTTCGCAAAATCCAAAGATGCCCAATGCACACACAATGCTGCGTTATTGCCCACTACATCTTCGGAGGCGATTGGCTTAAATGAGCCAATTACGCGCATGCTGCGCTGCGCTGATTGGACGCAGTAGAAGTTGGCATGGTTGTGAAATTAACGGTCTGGCGGAGGTTGACCAATCATTGCCTTCTGATTTGGGATCTTGTCTAAAAGCGTAAATCCAGTTGAAAATATTCGTGCCACAAAGATATAACGTGAAAGGTCATTCTGCTTCGCTTCATGTAGAGGTCAGTGTAAGCACAATGGGTAACCGATTAGCAAAAGTGGTCCAATTAGATAAATGGCCTTTATTAAAGCACAATTGAAGTAAAACAGAAGATAATCATTTTCAATGCAAATAGAACCAAAGATCTTTTTGTGTAAAATTTTGTTGCTTAAGGCGAAATGCAAATCTGTGATGAATGAAGACTTGACAAATGTCCAAAATGCTAAATTGCATGTTATTCGATCCCAGTAGGTAACATTTTGTACACCTCTACAACCAAATTTTTGCCTTACAATGGTGTCATTCTTAGTGATTCTCTACAGTCTGCAAACATAATCTACATAGGTTGACTAATGCACTTGAAGAAGGCATATCATCGCTAAATTACTTGTGCTCTTGGAGCAGGCAACTCGAAATCCATTACCATCATTTCCATCAAACTTCGAGTTCTCAGATCTCCATACCTATTCAATCCACTCTATCATCACACGACATGAGGTGATGAAGGACATCGTTTAAAAGGACGTGAAGGATAACGGAGAAAATAACTAATGCGGTGTCTAGATCTCATCGAAACGCAAAGGCTTAAAGATGGTTATTTTGCCGGAAGAGGTCTTGCGCTGCCATGCATCAGGTTTTCACAATTTCTTCAAATGTTACCAATCAGATGTACTGCAGCGGCAAAAGTTTGGTCTTCTGGAGGGACTTGTAGGGAACGCCTTTGTTCGCGATTGAATAAAATATGAAGCGCAGACTATTGAGGCAATGGCCGAATGATTTGTGAGTCTGACCACCCATCACTGCAATGCAAAACTGCTTCTCATCACAAGACAGCCACTCAGCAAGCAATCGGAAATGCATTGCGCAACTTTACGGTCCATGCAATAGAAGAAAAGGTAATTCTGATAGATTTGAAAGCATGTTTTTAGCTATCCCACATGGGTGACACTTATTTGGCGAGCCTTCACAATTCTCCAAATTTATGTAAGTGTTAGCGGTTGTTTCATCATCACTATTGTTTGTTGCTGCGAGTTCTTAGCACTTTAACATCCGATTCTTGTGCTGCCAAAAATAGGGAAGTACAACTTTTTAAGTTGCTTCTCCATCGCACTCTTATCTAATCGCCATGATGGGAAGGAAATCAAGTTATGACAACCGAGATAATGAGAAGCATTTAAGGCACACGCGCAATAATGCACGAGTGTCAGCTGAAGTAAAGAAGCACAAAGACAATTGACATTTGCATCTAAGAAACCACCAGACACCACGAACCACCAACCAAGTGAAAAAAAAAACAATCACACGGCGTTCTGTCGCCTTCCACCATTTATCTTGCTTCCCAGGTTATCGTCGTTTCAACTGCTCAATTCTTCACCAGTGCTTCAGTACTCCTTTGTCAGCTGCTCACCTTTGGTCTACTTCTCAGCCTCCATCGCCACTGCTTCCCTCTCAATCTCTCTGATGTCCCCAATCCTACACTTCACCGTTTTAACGTCAAAAGACCAGAAGAGATTATTAGTTTAAAAATTATGGATAACTTATGCCACCAGCTTCCCCTCCTCCCCTGCTTTATCTTCCCTTCCTTCCCCCTATCCTAATTTTCGTCACAACTGATATCCTTGTGTGTTTCACTAATCAGGGTAGAAATATGGATAGCTTCCTCGAGTGTAGCGTTTTATAGGAATTCATATTCCTTCCACAAAATCGATTTCTGTATGCTCCACTTAAATACATGGCTAGGAAAGTGGGCCAGTGGAGAAATTTAAGAACGTGCAGAAGGAAAAAAATAAGAAATTCAGTGCCCCAGCACCATGCAGAGACGTCCCCATGTTGACCTTTCCCATCCTTTCCTCTACTTACCCTCCGTAAACCTCTCGCTTTCGTCTCGTACCCAATCATTCTTTCGTTGCTTCGCCCAGGTTGGTGATGTTTGCTCGCCACCATTGTACTCCCTGGTGCAAGGCAACAATGGATCTTGGTATGGAATTAGCTTGATCTGCAGAAACGCACCTTCGCTCGAGCCATAGTAATCGCAAGGAATGAGTTGTCACTGCATAACAGGCATCCTCTCAAGAAAAGCCGAGGACAAGCAGTCACAACGAGGCAGCGCATTTAAGTCAAAGCACATTAGCATCGGTGGTTCTTCTCATTCTCTTCCTCCTCCTTTGCATGCACTAAGATGCACATAACTTAATCAAGTCACCAAAGCACAGAAGTGAGTGGCGCCAGCTCCCTCAAAACCACCTCTTAGTAGTTCTGTCCAAAGTCCACACCTAGACGGCACTGAGCGACACCACACGGCACGTGTTGCAATCGATTTACACGTGTCAGGTTAAATTAATCTACCACACGACAAACTGTCAGAAATGCTGTTCTACGTGTTTCACGCCTACATTTATTCATCTTCCTTTACCACCTCGCCGTTCATGCCATTCAGTTATTCGTCGGTGCTTCTCTCCTGCCTCTTTTCATTCTTGCCCCAGCCGTCTTTGTATCCTTTACTTCCGTCGCAACCCTCTCCATCACCTCATCACTCCAAGGCTTTCAATCTTTAATTTTAGAGATGCTGAAAGGGGAAAAACAGATAGATATCATAGAAATTAGGGGTGAATTTTGATGCTAACACCCCTTCCTCTACCAGTGCTACCTTCCACTCCCGGAATTCACTTGCATGCGTCATTTCAATATTTTCATATTCGATATCCAGCATAATCACATGGAAGGAGAGCTATGACTAGGCAGTTCACGTGTCATTGGGAAGAAATCTTCAAATTTTGCCTAGACACGTGTCCAGATGAGTAAGCGATTAAATCAGTTCAGGAATAGATGGTAGAAATATAGAAAGCAGTAAAGAAGGCTACACCAGAGCAATGTGGAGAGTCATCCTACAACGCTTATTTCCAATCCTCAACTGTCCATCTCCACTCTTACTCCTTCCATTCCAGCGAATTTTCATCTCTTCGCATCTACCTTAATCATTCCCTGTCTCATTCAGCTGAAAATTCATGTTACCTAACTCCTGCCGAAAAAACGCATAGACCACAATTGCCGCTCCGAATGCAAAACAACAATTATTCCAAGCACAGAAGTAGGAGTACGCATCAGAAATGCCCCTTCGTTAGCTCAATAGTAATAACTAGGGGCGGGTCGTTAAGCTCTCATCTACCGAGCATACCCCATCCCCACAGGCGTCTTATGTATTAAATTTAAGTCCGTCTTAATATTTTAATTTGGTCTGCCTAATCAACTCGATACAACTGCATGTCATGCAAGTTTAGGTCTTCTCCTTCTCGCAGATACTAGGGATCAAAACACACATGGAAAGGCAAGCACTCTCTTGTCTACGCCTCCTTTCTCATGTCTTACTCCAACACATCTTCGGAGACTGTTTCCTTTGTCGCCTACTGCACTCTATTCACTCACACGTATTGCGTCTTGTAGGAGAGAAATTTTCACTAAATGGTGCATGAGGTTTGCCAGTTTTATGTGCCGTATCCACTTCAATCTGAAATGAGTGAGGGTGTAGAGTTACAGGAAGGAAAAAGCAAATAGATGAAGTGAACCCAACATTTGGGGCCTAATCTTAATTAACGTTAGATTGGAGTGAACCAATCATGCGGAAGTGCGACATCCATTCACCCTGGTTGTTTGTTCATGCACACTCTTGGTAGAGCCGCATCACACCAAATGCCATAGTTTCAGAGGAGACCTACGTATTTGGCACCACACAAGATAACGGTCGGGGCCTTATTGGAATCACTTTAAGACCAAAGTAAGGAATACTTCGAGCACAAAGCGCTTGCCACTTTTCACCCATGTTATGCCTTATGCTTACATTGATCAGGGCTACCAGTACAAATCTGACAGCATTCTGACCTCTCCGATGGCGGTCGAACGCGGTGAGCAGCTCTTTCGTAAATAACTCCTTTCCTCGCCTTCTTTGAAGGCTTCTAGCTACAACCCTAAAGCTATTCAATAACTTAAATTGACTAAGATTTTAACGTAGTTGAGAGATATGCGTGCCACAGATATTTGTATAAAGCGATTTCACTGCGCATTAACGGCCAATATCTTGGATAAAAAGCAAAGCAATGCATAGTAAAGAGCTGTTGTTACTTTATGCACGACAAGCATGGTAAGGAATCATAAAATGTAATTTATTCTTACCTGAGTTACATGTAAAGTGATGCCAAAGGCAGAATTCCAATCCTGAATCGCTAGGTAGAGGACTCATGATCAGCAAATTATGCTCCAGTCAGACGCGACACGTTCAGTGAAATTCATGCCTCTCCTACCGAAATCATGACGTTTTAGTGTATCAAAGGACCCAATTTACCAAAAAGGTGGAAAGCAGTCACCGCTGATGATCTCACAATGATGAGCGATTTGATTAGCTTAAAGACTTGTGTTGCTTAACAAAATACACAATCTGCAGTTAAATTGTGTGTTAGAAATTATGAACCTCAAGTGCATTTATTTCCGGTCTTAAACGGTAGATGATGCATTACATTTGACATGCAGGACCAAATGATTAAGTTTCATAGACATTATTGGAATAAAATCCATCACTAATCATACTCATGTGTCTACATTCAGTAAAATTTATTCATTGTCCTTGCAGCATCAACAAAAATGTGGCAATCCATTACGTCGAGTTGCTTTGGCATACGGAAGTGGACACAAGTGAAGTTTTGGGCGGCCCATTGGCCCAAAATACCCTCAATTATATAAAAACAGTTGTAATCGAAGTCACCACGTTAGCCGTCTGATAACGTGTCATCTCAATCTGTCTTAGTAATTACAATTTATTATTCAAATCAACTTAGGCTTGCCAAAACCTAGCCTAAAGCATTACGCCTATTTTGTGTACTCACTCACCAATCAACACAAAGGTAGTGCGCTGAACAGTCACTTTTATTTAATCACTCAGTCGTAGCAAAATGTGACTGCTGTACCCCCACCACAATCTGGAGACTCTTCTGGCATATCACAGTGGACCACCTCACCTCACACACCTCGACTACGTCCATCAAAAAGCACATTTATTATCACATGCGCAAAATCACTCAACACCTATGTTCCCTTGTTTGCGAAGAAACACATACAAATGGGTAACATTTTTAAATTTGCTAGTTATAAAAATGAACAGGAACACACAACACTGTGGAGACATCACCACAGCTTGGATAGGGAGATGTAGGTATCAGGAACAGTGGGGAATCAGGATCCAGAGAGTTTGTGCTCTTCAACATCAAAGGGCTGCCAGAAGACAGAGTTGATCGATCCAGTGTCCCCTTTCCCTCTTGACGCGTGGTTTTCGTACACTTCACACCGACAAATTGCACTTATAATCCGCTTTGGGCAGCGAACCTCTCGTCACCATTCAATCCACACACCACCGACATTTGAACCTGCAAAACGGAAACAGCAAGCATGGATTTGGGAAAGTCTCGATAAATAAGAAGGAAATAAGGTCTAAACAGAGGTGCTGGTTTTATATCCCCATGAGCACTCATAATGCAGAGGTGTCACGCGAAGCAGGAAGAGATAGGTCACGCTATACAAGGAATGGCACAGACCAGTGCCAGTACCTGTGTACAACGAAGTCCGGTGATAAGCAAAGTTTCTTGCGAAAGGAGGCATCGACAATCTTGGATACCCGTACCAGCAGGAGGCATCAACCTAGTCACCAATTGGACGCTTTAAAAGCGTAGATGTCTATCGGCCAGTGGATGCCCTGAAATTGTTGGTCTTCAGCTTACCCGCATAGTGGTAATTCCTGAGACCCTTTATTTGTCGGACAAGCTTCACAATTCCCAGTGTCTGCCTGACACAACTACTCAATACTTTCAGAAGTGATACGATAGCCATGCAACTGTCCCTTCTGTACACCACGCTACACACGTGCTGCGGTCTGGTCATCATCGTCGTCGTCGTCAGCCGGATTGCAATTAGGATCAAACATTTCCAAATGGTTTGCGCCAACGAAATGTAGACCACAAGCACTCATCTTACCACATGAAGACAAACGCCGGATTCAAAGGTTGTAAGAAATACTAAACACGCTACATCTGTCTATGACCTAGGACGAAGTTATAAATGGGAGTGAAAATCGCAGGGATCACTATGAGAAAAAACAGTACACATCGAGGAGTCACCCAGGCAATTGGATAAGGAACAACCATTACAAATAAAACGCATGAGATCTACTCGAGAAAATCCCCCTTTCTAAGATTAGCAAGCAATTATAGACTCAAGGCAAAGGTAGCACAGAAAAACGAGTTCACAACGGAAAGCAAGTCTGAGTCGCCAAAAAGTCATTAATTTCGGAGGCTAAAAGCTAAAAAGAGAAAAAAAAAGAAAATTTGAACCTACCAATGAGTCGGTTGCAAGCTTGGAAACGGGAAAAAGGAAGCTACGCTAAAAGTGCTTGCTGAACCAAATTGCGGAAATAAAATGCCTCGTTTTTTTGCATATTCTCAGAAAGGCAAAATTACAGACGAACAAAGAAAAATCGCAGTAATCAAATGAAACAACGCAAGAAGGCGGTCTGGCAGATTCACCGCAACTTACAATTTCATAAATGAAATCAACCTAATTACATTTACACACGACAGTTGAAATTGAGACACAAAAGCCCTGTCGTTCTACCACCAGTCTGTGAATGGATTGTTGTCTACTCTTCGCAAGCGAACAAAAGGCAAAAGAGACTTCACCTTGCTAAACAATCGCCTTTTAACCACTTTTCAAAAGCATCAGGTTTTACGAGAAAACTGCGAAAATGGAGAGAATTAGCAAAAAGGTAGTACCATCCGGATAACGGGAATAACGAATTGTTGGCTTTCAATCGACATCCTCAAAATTACCTAAAAAAGACTACTTAACCAAAATCTCGCAAAGCACTAAGCATGGTTAAACAGAAAATCTATGAAGAATACAGAAAACGACACAATTAAATCGTTAATCATTCTAACGATAATGAGAGAGCTCCCCATGCTAAAAGATAGGAGTAACTTCATGCCCACCAACAAAAAACAAGAATGATGCCACAGTGGGGAGAAGTAATGACGCAGAGGTCAATTGTAAAAACACTACGCGTCAAGCACTCGTTGACGTGTCTCATGCCTATTGTGATGGACACAGTTCGACGCAATGATCCCTGAATGAGTCCTGCAACCCCGTGGAGAGACACTGACCACTTAATTATGCAACCCCTAAGAGAAATGCAGATTGACAATATTGATACCCGGTTATGGATCCCGTGTCCGTGTGGATTAGTCTGGATCGGCGTTGAGGCACGCAACTCCATCGCATGCGTTTGATGATTTTGAACACTCAACCAGCCAACACCGTCTTGCGCTATCCCCTACTTGAAGACCAAGTCTTGTGCAACAGACAATATACTTACTCGTTGGAGTAGCCATTCCCCACGCTTTGTAGGGAAATGGATTCAGGGCCACACGAAAAGCCATCAGCACAGCTCTCCACTGATATGACCCACTTCACTTCGACGTCCATAGGTGCCTAGTGTGGCCTAGCTAGCCTTTCAGCATTGCTGCANCGACCCGTTAACCAACCATGTTGTTGACAAAAGGATGAAAGAACCTCGATGTGTACAGTTGGGTGCACAAATATAGGCTGCTTGTTAAGTTTGAGCCGAAAAGAAGACATGATGTTGTAAATGCGGTGGGCATCAGCGAAAGTAGACCGATCAGGCTGCTAGTCAGTTGAAAACCATGCGCAATCGCAGAGGAAGCATGTTATTTGGAAGAAGAGTTATTCAGGGACGAGGTCACGAATCCACCAAAGTCATTATTGGTATTAACAAGTACTCTTACACGAGAAACGCCAGCGATCAATTATTACTAGAGGAAGCTAGAAGTTATGGCAAACTATATTCGTTGACGGATTCCACCACTTGCCACTCAGTGGACATGTCCTCGGTCATCGCTTCTGTCTCGATAGCCAGCTAGGAACCCACGATACCACATTGACGTACTGACGGCATTGCTAATGGACATAGAATTGCAAGCAGAGAAGAGGATTGGTAGATGCGTAAGAAGACGAGCTTTGTACGAATTGGAAACAGCATCGATGCTCTTAAAAATGGCTGACATTTCATTACTCAGCCGTTGCGGCTACTACACTGAGTGTAGGTTTAGAATAAAGCAAACAGTTGAAAGGCATTGATGGGAAGAATTGCCTCCTGACTCACATACTGCGTCGACTTATTCTTTGATGTGATGCGTGCATTGTGAACTACTACCGCGCATGCAAGTGACTCTGATCTCATTGCCAAAAAGTGGTCATACAGAACAAGTTGAAGAGGTTCTTCAGGTGCCAAGAGAAGCATTTGACTCTTCCAACTTTACTTGCTACTTCATTCAAATGGTACCATATTATCAACGCAATGAGAGCTAAAATAAAAGAGACATTCAATAGCACTTGCGGTATGCTATTTTATTCTTCATTCGTGTCTTTGCTGCAGGGAAAGTAAATGTTAAATTTGCTGCATCAATGAATAAATTAAATCTCACATGGATTATTTCCAAAGCAGTCTACTCAGTGCGGTTTGCATGAGGTGTTCGAAGGTGGCCGCCGCATCACAACTTCCGCAAGGCATTGGCAGGCGACGTGCGCAATGATTCTTCATCATCAGTAACAACTGCCTTCTTTTGGCTCATCTTGCCATTCCTACTTACCAATGTGGTGACCTTAAGTCTAGAGTCGAGAACAACCTTGGCCGTGTAGGCAGCCTAGCAAACCAGTTGGGCGAGGTAGCAGGACACCAACCTTCTTTATTATGGCCTTCAGCCTCCTTTCGTCCTTCCTCTTTTCTTTTGTGATAAATTCTTTGATACATAAACACCACATCTGTCCGCCCCAGAAGGCGTCCATCGCATTATTTACGGTACTTTTTCCTCCTAAGCCTAACTTTAGTTAGGAACACGTATTTGCATACTATTATCATTAGCTGGTGCCGGGAACCCCACCACATTAAGCTATCACATGTTTGATACATCGGGTCTTTTAAAAAGCTTTTTGCAGTAGTGAGTTCGGTGCTTGAAATAGGCCCATGTAGTAATGCGTTTAACGGAAAAGTGGACGCACGAGATCGTCACGAACTACAAAACCAAGTCAAAGTCTTTTTATGAAAGGCATTTATAGGTCAACGGCTTTGCACTTCTTTGAGCTTACAGATTAGGATTGTCATCTGCAAGCAAAGAACCGCCACACATGTAATGTGATTAACCTAACTATCCAAATTTGGATGCCTTACCCTCATAATGGGAAGGTAATCAGCTTAAAGCGACCACCATTAGACCTCCCACCTTCTAAGCCTTGAAATGACCATGGAACTGCAGTCACAAAGCATCAACTATGGCACGAAGACGTAGCGATATCGCAGTAGCAATAAGGACGACTGCTGTTTTGCTAAGATGCCCTGCCTGAAATAAAACTAATTCTCCCTCATCATTTTGTGCGTTAGTTGCTTGGTTAGATAACCCGACTTAGTTCTATTGTTGTGCAAACCTTCAAATACAATTTCCACACCACATTGCCCAGCGTTCATTGTTTCCAAGCGATAACCAGTCCGGACGATTGGACATGGCCTTAGACAGAAAATTGCTTTGGTACCATAGAATCGAAGAAGTGTGAATGTCGAGAATTTGATGACAGGTGGTTGGTATGTTGCTGCTGCTTCGCGTGTTTCACATGCGGTCGTCCCTGTCACATTTCATGTGATTCACCGATGTTACTCGCTATTTGCCATCCCGCTATCTCATAGATGCCTTTACGGCAGTGCCTACAACAAATCTGCCTCTCGTCTTTCCGAGCATAGTATGTGTGCCCTTCGAATCCTATTCCTAACAAACATGGCTCATAAACCACCAAACAAACCTATTCTAGTTGTTTTAAATGTCACTAAATTAAGTAGGAAAGGATATAAAAATGCATCACAATAAGAAGACTATATTTGGGTTGGTAAATACAAAAAAATTAACGCTGGTGGAAAGTGCCGATATCCTTGAACCATAGGTCGCAATGGACAAATCGGCAGCTCCATTGATGGGTCTATGCTTCGTGGACCACGAATCACTGACTACACAATGCAAAACGGAGCTGTAAAATTTGTAGAAGTGAAATAATAGATCGTACTTGATGATCTGTTGGAGTAAAGATTAATTAGACGGAGTTCAAATTGCCAAATGCACTCATTTGCCCCCTGAATTACTTAGCAGCTGCAAACGGACTTTGGTTGCCGATTGATGCGGCTTGAGAAAACAACATGTGACTCAACTGCTGATCGGGCCACATTTGAAGTTCCGATGTAACTCAAGTGGGTCATCGTCAGTAACATGGGAATGGGATTTGGGGATGGTGAAGTAAAAGAAACTACAGAAATCCACCATGCTTGAAAGGTGATAGGGTGATTGACTGTTTAATGGAGGGGACGAGGTATGAATACTGCGGCCATGGAAGCGGAATTGTGTTGACCTCACAATGGCGTCAACACGTTGGATTGTTTAGCGTCGTTATGTGAAAGTCACGCGATCGCCTCACTTCGACTGATTGCTCTTCGACATCCACTAGTAAAGATGGACACAAGAAAACCAAGCACGGGGAAAAGAATATGACCGTTCGTTAGTGCGGTAGAACTGGCATTGGAATAGTTCATAGGCATCAAATGAAGGCAGAAGCAGCCGATTTTTCTTCAAGGAGTTGACAATCATCACACTGTTGCTGAGGTGTGATACTGCCGGTGGAGACAGCAGGTCTTTTAGCACTGAACTTGGAATGGGCTCAATAAGCAGGCTCAGACATGAACCTGGGCTCAACCATCAGTGCTTCCTTGTTCTGCATGCCTGTAATCCATCCTTGTCAATGTTTCGTAGCAATGATAACTATGCTCGAGCTGACAACTTGGTGGTTTGTAGGGAGATTGAGAGCGAGAAGGGATGAGTGACAATATCCTACATTAGGAGGCTGCTTTGAATGCAATGATGAGGTGGCAAGAAACAGGCTTTGCTTTATGTTTGATTCCATGCAATCCGTTCCTATTGCCTGTCTACGGTTGATGTGAGGGTGTCTAAAAATGCTAAAAAAATCTAAAGCCGCGCAGCCAAGACACAAATATCAAACTGAAAAGCTTGTCTGTCTTAAGGCGATTCGGATTAACTCATTAGTGCAAGTAAAGAGCATAAGTGAAAGGCAAATTGGAGACGCATATTTGTTCTACCCTTTTCACCTTAAATGTAGGTTTGAGATAGAGATTATCAAAAACTCGTAATTTTGTCTTTGTCACTAAAATGTATCCTCTGCTTCGGCTTCAATTAATGCCGGAAATGTCAAATTGACGTGCGTGTAGCTGTGGTGTCCTTTTCGAGGTAAGATGACACTCCAAGTGCAGTGTCTCCAAAGTTCTGCCTTTGACTGTGCCAAGCATAATGTGCGTGTCTTTTGAGTCCTCTTCTGGATTAAACAGAAGACGCAATCTATCGAGATGGGCGATTTGCTTATCTGCAATCAATGCTGCTCAATATGCCCAACTTGGTCAACTCCTCATGTCAGTGGATGCTGCACTGCTGCAATCTGCTTTGGTGTACGTGCCGCACTAAGGCGTTACACCTCATCAACGTGCATAAAAAGCAAATTGTATGCATAAATAGAGACTTTACAAATATAAATAAACGTGCATTTATACGTACCTATCTGTCGGCGAGTCACTTCCTCCATGCATCCATAACCATCACACTCGTTTACATGGCCCTTTCGCCTACCACTCCACAGCGCAGCAGTCACGACACGGCACCACTTGCACCCTACTTCGCAGTCATCCAGCAGTTTCAGCAAAATTCCATCACCGGACGCTGATTGCCAAAACGCCTTTCGACGGTGACACAGCCCCAAAGAAATACTTGTCCTTTGCAGACTTGAAGGAAACATGGCTGATGTGCTGCTTCTTTTGTCCAGTGGTCCCCATTCTGTGCGATAAAATTCGGTGTTTGCATCCACCTATCACCTGCGTCACCAAATACTCCATTCGAGGAACATCCTCGACTCGGCAGGAACAAACTGAGACTTAAAGAAACAATGCTAATCAAGGCGGCGGATTGATACGCTGTGCGACGATAGAGTGAGCCGCACGCCGACGCCGACGCCGCGGTCGCACCAGTCTTTCCGACGTTGGTCTAGGTTTGTTCGGATCGCGTCTACTGAAGTTATAGTGGAGAAGAAAATACTCAACTACCCTTTCGTAGGGCACTGCAGCCATATCGGCGTCCAATAAACACGACGAACTCGACCAGTATAATTATCGCATCAATTTGGAAAGTGCAGCCGTCACACATTGCATTTGTGAATCGACTTTGGAAAAGGATATACGACTAATACATTGAGACACAGCACAGATCACACAAACTTCTAGACAGGAATAGAGAGCAAGGGAGAACTCCAACTTCAAATTCGGCATTTTTTCAGCCCTTGGTGTAGTCCCAGTGGCTTCCCATGGATCGGTTTCTACGTCCACGATTTCCCCTTGCAATTATTGTCACCGTCGACAACGATGTGTTATTGTTGGCAGGCAGCTTGATGAATCCGTGATTGACGACGAAGAAGACGACGACGTTGAGAAGCGTCACGTAGTCAGCATTGCGAACAATGGCAGAGACGGTGGCGAGGCAGCTAGTGTTGGTTAAAAGGACGTCAATTTCATATTTGGCTACCACTACATGAGGCACTAGTCGCGACTTGTCGCCTCCTTTAAACGTCATTTTCTCCCAACTGCTTCTGGCGGAGTGGTTTTTCCGCTGGCTCGTGGGTGTATTCTTTCAACGCTGTTTACGTTGTGATGACTGGTGCAAGAGATTGACAAAGAGAACGTGGCAGTGGTTCAATCCCTTCTGTTCGCCAAACATATGTGCATGCATTTTGTCCGTGTGTTGTGTCTCCTATCGGCTTTAGCTAGTTTCGAGTACTCGCGAATCGCTGCGTTGCGTTGTTAAGAAATAACAGAAGTAATTGGTTTGTTGTTTTATTTTTGGTGAAGTAGACCTGTTGCGATACATTAATACAAGTGCCTGTGCACTTGCATCGGTGTCAATGGAACCACGAAATGAGCCTCGCTAAATGCAATTGCTCCCTACGGTCAGACTTCACGCTTAGCCTGAATACTTCGAAGATGGGTGCGACTTCACTGTCTATATACAAAGAGGAGGTATTAAGAGCAAAAATGCGTGGCGTCTCTAGTGCTAACAAAACTTTAGCAATGTCGCTCATAATCACCACGCAGAGAACTCTAAGCATAATAGTCAAAACTCAAATGACAAAATCAGTTTATTGTACCGACCGACTGTCGAATGGACTACTTCGCCCCTTGCCTCGTGAGCTGGAGAAATGATAGAACTGGATTTGAGTTTCACATGCACTAGCGGACGTAACAGTGGAATGCTGCCTTTGTGCCTTGACATCTACTCACTGTTAAGCTTTGTTTTGCAGTTGAATGTCAGGATGATATTTACCATCATGACGCTTCTCTACCGTGCGTCCCCTTCCTCCAGCACTCCTTACCCTGTTCTCTCAACACTTGTTGTAGGATTTGGAATTCTCCCAAATGACACTACTGAAGGCGTGCAAAGTAGTCATCGCATGGCAGCATTAGCATATTGATCGACATGGGAGAGTTGGAATTACTGTTAGGATTCGGAGAACACACCGACAAACGAGAAGACATCGATTAGACCCTGAGTTCAATTAACTGCAGATTGGAAGTTTTACCGCTACACAACATGTTAATGCAATACAAGATGACGGTTTCGGAAGTGGGGAAATAGGCCCTACACTGGGGCCAAATGGACTACAAAGCGTCTATTATGATTACAGCATGTAAGAGCAGGTCCTGGCTACTCCATGATCTCCATTCTAACCGAAGATGGTAGGTTTCATCCTCAACTTACAGTTGGTCTTAATGATATGTTTGGAGTGCTTTTAAACTTGGGTGGATTTTTTATTGGGGTAGAGCGGTAGTAAGTTGCTCCGCACTCACCAAGACCCCACTTAGTACCCCATGACGAGTTCAAATCACTATAATGGAGTCTTTTTTGGCCTCAACATAGGGTGACGATCGTCACCTCGTTGCAAAGGCAACAGTGGCTGGGCTGCATTTGAGCCCACAAAGGTGTGCCTGACAACAGTAATTTGCATGCATTCGTAAGCACCTCCATAAAGAGCATTGGTTTTCTTTTCCTTCTACACACTATACTGGGTGTGTTAATCGTGCCGATTAGGTCGAAAACCTGCACTTGCAATTTCTGCCCAGGTTTTATCATACTGCATTCAACTTTACTAAGTTGCAGGGCTTTACAACGCCAAAGCCTACAACAGTACAACGTAATCAGGTCGTCATTGACAAGCTCAAACTATCTGCCTCTGCAAAGGTTACTCAAATGCTCTGGCACAACCTGCCAAGGACTGATGTTTGGATGGCATTTGTAGCAGCGACGTACCCATCGCTATGCGCTCTCTTTGATGTCGGTGAAGAAGAGACTGGTCAACACACTATCAATACCGGTCAATTTTAGGTGAGATGATGCAGATCTGGTTTGATTTCTGAGGTCAAGTGGTGTTATAAAAGAGCCTAGGCTTTCGATAGAGAGTGCGAAACCAATAAAGACGCTTCCAAGACATAAGATTAAGTGACCAGCCCATGCGTCGATCCCTTCTTCAGTGAAGCACATTATGGCGACGAGCATATTTTGCAATCCACGCTGAGTAAATTGTACGCAGTCATTGAAAAGGCCCCTACTTCCTTTTCCTTAGCCTTCACGCCCCAGCTCCACTTAATCGACGTGTTGGTGTCTCAACTTCTGATAGTTGATTGACAAGACCTAACACCTAAAATCGTCTACGCCTACTCTTTCGTTTGAGTCGATTCGACAAGCTCATTTTGTTGTACAGCATTTCTGCAGCGGCACATAAGTGAATGGTGGGCCTCTGCCCCACCGCACATCAGCAAAATGAGCAAGCCCCGCAGTAGAATCACTGCCCACATCCCACTCACGTGTTGTGTCGTTAGACCTCCTTCATGCCCTGTACTTGTTGCAGGCCGGTCCCAATGCGCCAGACTACTCCTCCATTCAGGCCACCACACAGGGAGGACTTGGAAAAAACTCAGCTACACACCCAGCTTCTTTGCCAGTTTAGCTTCGCCTTCCCCAACTCGCCATAACCAACTAATTCGTCATCGCCGATAATTTTCAGCTTCCTAGATTTATTCATCTCAGATTTTTTCCCATTGTCAAGACACTCGAATATATTTGTTTGTCTGTATTTACCAACACCTCATTTCTCTAGCTATTTGAGTTAGAGGTAGAAGCAGAAGCGATGGGATACAAAACAAGTAGAGACAATACTTCAAACAAACGTGTCTTTGTGTAGGATGAAAACGCGATTGTCCAATTCGACCAGTGGTAAGTTCTTAAACCTCCTCCTCCTCCTCCTCCTCATTTCGTTATGCCCCACGCATTATATTCCCCTTCTCGGCTTCTTTCTTACCCTTAACCTCTTGAGAAAGGTAAGGAACATCAGTTGTGCATTCTGCCACAACATTGTCCCATACACAATGATGACTGCTTTCGATAGAGGACACGACTTTATTTCAAGTCTCTACACCCTAACTCGGCACGTAGGCAATCGTAGGGTTCCATCAACCGGAAGAGCAGGCTACCACAAAAGGGATTCACACACCAATTCTTACTGAAGGCATTTCTACTTAGTAAGGTATTTTAAAGCCATCTTGAGGATTGAGTGCAAGATGTTTGGGCTTAACAGGTTGAATCAAATCACGAGGATGCGAATACATCGGCAAATACCATATTGCTGACGTAAATTTATTCTTTCAGCATATTGGAGGAAAACAAAAACCTAAAATACGTGTGCAAATAGAAAAGGACAAAGATAACATTCCAACTCGTCTCTAGACCCAAATGCATTCCAATTTGCTGTGACGGCGTTGAATTGTCGGCTTCTTTCACAGATTCATTAATTTAATCAAAGAAATGCGCTTACGCACTTAGGCATTTCAGTTTCATTACCTTTAACCCGTTTCGCAAAAGAAAAGTCATCCGCTGTTCAAAACTGTTTTACTTCGTTTGAAGGGAAAATCGTATTGCCTTGCCAAGGCGAATTGGCTGTCCGAGTGACCGTATCCGAAACCGGCAGTTAAGCCAGCATTGTATCACACAGCACCTCACTTCATTTTGGCGACACCCTCTTCGCCTTCCATGATAAACCTCTTGCGTCAGCCATCACAGAGTAATGAGCGCTGAATAAAACACCCACAGGACAGCCATGTCAGTCTCCGAATTTCACTGCAAGTGAGGACATGCTTGGCAGCAAAGTTACTGATCCTTCCTGGCATTTCTACTGGATCTTGGCCTTCGTCAGGCTTGGCTTCAGAGCTGAATTCGGAGACGGGACTTCTGCTGACTATCTCGCGTGTTTATACAGGCAGAGGTTGAAATACTGGTCTAGAAGCGGTTTCGCAAAAGAGAGCAGAGAATCTAACACAGCCCCGCGGAAATGCGTTTTCGAGGTTGTTTACATTTTCGACATCTTTATGCAGGTATGGCTATAAAACCTCGACTACTGCCCCTTCCAGTGTTAATAGCTTATGTGCAGAACACAAGACCAGGATGGATGCCGAAGGTGGACGTCATTCTTAGCCCATCTGTTGTAGAAAGTCGGCGATTCATCCATCCACAGCACATGCGCTCCCTCCGCACTGCTAAATATAGTCGCAAATGGTTTGATTCAGGGTCGGATTCCTTTGAATTAGAGCTTGAATTGCGCTGTCATTAGCGTAGAGTCCCAAGACTTCCTTGGGGGCAAAAGAAGGTGCATTTCTTGAAAGAGAAATGAGTCGGGCCTACTGGCGAAGACCGAAGGCCAGCCTACCCAGCCAGGACAATGTGGTCACCGAAGTGGTCACAGTCGGATCCGGCAGTCAAGCAAACAAAGTGCTGCAGTTACTCTTTAGGCATTGCCATTCATAAACGCATAGCATTTCCGAAACCATTTATTAACAGTGCAATGCATCAGGCGGTCATGAAGATTGTCAGATGATTCGCTATTTTACAAACAAAATTTTGTCTAATGAGGCCCAATTTGTTGAAAGAAAAGTACAAAATATTCTGAGCATATGTTACTCATATTTCATTCCTGCATAATGAGCACTTGTTAAATGAATATCAAGTCATGTGCTACGCATCACGACAGCAAAACCTTCCACGGTGTCGCCCCTCACCAGCCTTCTTCCTCCATACTAAGTCACTTGCCCCATCACTTCGATGCTGGCAAGGAGTCGATTAAAACTAATGAAGTAAGTGAGGCAGGCCAATGTACAAACCTACTCCAAACAACGTCAATAAAACCATCAATCATTATCATCGGCGTTGGGAAAATAATGCTTCTTCATTAAACCAAAGCAATGCAAACACAACACTTGCACAATTTCCATAGAGCAAAGCAGTCCAATTTCACAGATATAGCACCTCTGCCATTTCAAATCAGCACTAAAGGCTACATGCATATAAAGGGGAAGTGAAAAAGCAACGCCAGAAACCGGAATTGGCACAAGCAACCGCAAACGCATACAGAACTTTTGGGGCCCAATTGGTATAAAATCTGCATTGAATCGAACACAAAGGCTCACAGCGGATTGTACGTGCTCTCCTGCATTCCTTCTTTACAATGGGCGGTCTACACATCAACCGTACTTACACTTGCAGTGCGCAGCACAATAATTGTCAGAAATTTTCGTTAAATTATACAGACTTCATCGGTGCGATTGTCTGCTGTGCCAACCTCTCCGCTTATGCTGTCAGAGCTGACCGCAGCATTGCCACCACCGAGTACATCACGAAAGATCGCAACTTTTGCATCTGCACCACTTTTCGTCTTTCACTATACATGTGTGCCCACGAGTTCAATCACATGCGTACATCTCCACAACTACACGTAAAATGGCATCTGTCAGCTCACATGTATGGTCATGTGCGTGGAAGGAGGCAGACTCCTTCACACCGTTTCGATTTGACACACGCTAAAGAAACGTCCAGTTGTTGCACATATTTCACGTTGATTAACACCTCCGGCAAAGTGTTTGCTGCCATTCTGCTGCGTTCCAACAACTAAACTCAACAACATGGGCAGTTGTAGGTGGCCTTTGCTCATGGATCATTGTAAGAGGGTTGCGTCAAGCCCAAGTCGAGATACGCATCTCACCATTAATACTGACGTTCCAATCTCACAAGAGGATGTATCTTCATTTATGAAGGACGATTGTGGACAAATCAGCTTGTTGTTGAGTTTGCAAATGTGCTCAATCTTTGCAATTAGCGGAGTACTTTCTGCTAACCTCCACAGCGTTTTGGATCCTGAGCTGATCCCTCAAAGGTTGCAATACTTGTCTTCAGATTCAAGTCCTCATCTGTTTGCCTATAGAATGCCACAAGACATTGTTGTTCGACACCGCAGCGGCGGTCGACGCTGCTAAGCGCCAAGTCAAGGCGGAAAAGTTAATGGAGGAACACCATCCCACCGCATTTCTACCACTGCTAAAGTCGACCGTGCATGCGAAAGCAGGCCAAGCGATGCGCTCAGCCGCAAAGTACCAAGTGTGCCAAGACTCTCTTCTCAATTTGCATTGGTTGTCAAAGCTAGAGAAAATGCTTAATCTAAACTGGAAGCTGGGCTCTTCTAGGGTGTTTTAGACCATGCCAGCCGACGCATACAAATATAGACGAATGCACTGTTGGATAATGATTGGGTCTATCAACGAAGTCGACGTCTTACTACTTTCCAGTATCCACAACTGATGGAATTTCATGTAAATTAGACACCGACGAAAATCATCAAAACCAAACAAGCTCTCAAATTGTCGGTGTGCGTTTTAGCACTGCGCCTTTATGAGGAAGTTACCTCGGGCTTATGGACAAACGGAGAGACAGAGAGGAGAGACGGATATTACATGCATGGCATGGCTTGCGGCTGCACCTAATTTCAAACTTAAGGGTATCTGAACGGCATTTGTGGTATCCAGCAAACGTAGAACACAACTTCCATGTTAACAATGCGATCGAACAGATCTTCTTCTGCTATTGGAAGGAAACAGAGTTTGATTCACTACCGCTTCTCTATCATTCGACGCGTTGTGAGTGCCCTGAAGGAGGAAGAGGAAAGGACATCCACCAGGAAAGCAATGCGTGATGATTTGACACCAAAACCGAATGGCCAACAAACAAACTGCGTTGCTTCGCTGCTACGTCATTCTGATTTACTTGCTGCTGAATCAAGAACGCAGTTCGATTTCACTGCTAGAATACATGAATTTATTTTCATTTTCACGACTTTTGTTGTGAAGTTGTGAAGTTTTTCAGTGCCCTCTAGTGGCTTTGCACCACAAACGCCATGAGATGACTGATTGAACATGCCGTCCGAACAAGTCAAAATGTGATGAGCAGAGGTGCAACATTAAATCCCCTCCAAAAACTTGTAAGAAGGTGAATAACAATGGCTATGAGGAGGAGTTTGCATTCCAGTCTCGTCGACCTTCCATGCACCGAATTATTCACAACATGGTAAGTGGTAGCGTCGAGGAGTACAGCATCGTCGAACAATGAAGTTGGCGTCGTCACCCAAAGCATTCTAGATTGCACTTCATCAGATGCAAAATAAATTCATCTCTTTGTTGTTTCCACTCAATCATTACGCTTTCCTTCCTAGCCATTTATGGAAAGGAATATGGATGTATTGCGTGACGTTAAAACCGATCGCAGGGCAAAAGTTCGGAACTCGCCTGCTTCTCCAACACCAAAACATGGTTGCCTAATTGCAGTGACAAAAGCTGGCCTTTTGCAATTTGCATATCCACACCTGTCGAGTGTTGCTAAACGTCACACCTCCAAAATTCTGCTAAAGTCTTCAAAGAAACAAGTGTTTTTACGTTTTATTAACTTCTGATGTAACATTGTTATCCCAGGCATGGATTTTAGTTGGAAACCCTCACTCGCTTCACCCTACAAAGTGTGAGGAGGACAGTGCGAAGTCGAACTGTATCAAGTTCACAAAAATAAAACACTCCCTTTAGAGGTCTAAGCATAATTTATTTACCAGGTGATAATTCCAAATTTTGTTTGCACACGCTACTACTGAAGTCAAGAGGGTCGAGTTAGTAGGTGGCTATGACTTGCCCACATCAGGCTTAGAAGGCAGAACATCATAAACTACTTTTAATACTTCATTTGACTTCTGCAATGCAATTTGACATGCTATGTCAGTTTGGAAAGGCATATTCCCTTACGTTACACGGCATTACACCATGGTCCCATTGCATGATTAGCTAAGCAATAGCAGGATACACGGAGTCAGTTCGAGCGCTAGCGCAATCTACGGAGACACCTATAAAGGCTCCCATAGGAGCTACCCAAAACATTCCTCACATAATCAGCATTTGCTCTGCAGTTGCAAAGCATGAGGTCATTACCGACTCTAAACCATCTGTTTCTTCTCCTCGCATTTACCTCACACCTCACCTCTGCTGTCGCTGCGACAATTGGCTAGGCTGCGCCGACGCTCAAGACAGATCCCTCCAATGTGTTCTAGGCATTGATGAGATTGAAGAAGTAGTCAGGAATGTGGGTGAGAACATAGTGTTTGGTGAAAGTGATGGGAGCGACAGTGGTTTAATGGCGGTTAGATCGTGTCATCTTCCAGCAAATTATGCATGTTTTCATTGCCATTCCACTAAATGGGTTTGATGCTTTTCCTGTCCAAAATTCGTTGACTTCTTGCTTTTACTTTATTCCACGCCACTGCATTCTGCGAAATGGCTGAACTAGTCTGCGTTACTCCATCTCCTTGTAGTGCACGAATGCGGAAAGCCACAATGCTACCTCGTAAACACAAGTGCACTGATCCTGTTCACAGGAAACACAAAAATGGAGGGAATTATGTCTTTACGTGAAAACATTCCCGACTTCTTAACTAACAAAGCTTCTTTTGGTTTCAGTATTAACTAATTGCTGTTAAGCTTATGGGATTCACCCTGCAGTGAAAACTTATTGCTAAATAAAAAACCTAAATGTGGTAGCATAGCAAAATACCATGGCAAAAATAATGCATAATCTCATGCTTTGGCATTTCGGAATCCAGAGTATATTGCATCATTCCTCCCGTCCACACTAAGACGATTTTTCCAAGTAAAATATATTCCTCTAATCAGGTACATGATGAATGAGTTGAACCCAAACCGGTCTAAGACATGAGCGAGCAACATTGGGACCGAATTCGAAAATACGACGAAAAGAAAGGAACCGGAGCTGTAGATATGTCTCAGAAGCTACCCTACCTTGCAGGGTGCGCATGGACACCTTAAATGGCCGTAACAAAAGCCGAGAGTCAATTCAGCAACGAAGTATTTCAATCGCAGTTAAATAAGAGAGGTGGAAAGACAATGATGTCCCCAGAGTGTGTAATCATGCGGCTCAACTCCTCCATCTCATTCCTCTCCCTCCCTCCTTCCTTCCTTCATTTAAGCATATCAAACCACCTACGAGTGCGACAATAAACACTGCATTGATTCCCTTCCTCCCTACGACGTTACAAGCCAATCACAGTTTTCCGCAGCTGATCTTATTACTCAGACGGTTGTCACCCCATTCTTTCTGTATGCTAACTATAAAAAACGGACTTTTCGCCTTCTGCCCTTTCCGCAGCTGATCTTATCACCCAAATCAAAACCGTCCCATTCCTTTTATGTACCAATACAAAATAAACAAGTTTGCACATATTACACACACCTACCTTCTCCCTTCTGTTCTTTGTCGCATTTCTTAGTCTTTTGCTTTTGCACAGCATCAACCATAACACCTCACATTTATTACCCACGCTGAGATTACTCAACTGCTTTCCAGTTTTATTCTATAACAGGGGATTTATTGCTGTGCTCTAGCGCTCCCGTTCTACAACTTATTTTGCTCTCCATATTTTCAGAAGCTTGCTTTTTACCAACTACACTTTCTCTGCCATCGCGACCCATCAGCGTGGCATTATGATGTTGTCAAGGTCGTCGCCGTCTTCACTTTGTGCAGCGAAACTGCACTGCGAAGCAATACAAAGCAACATCTAGTCACTTTTAAATAGCTTGAACGAATTGGGCTGTCCGAAGTCCTCGTAGCCTGCGTCTACCTGACTCCAGATCATCCCACAATGCAGAGCCACGTATTTACTTCAGCAATAATTTGCCCAAAACTCAACCACATACAGGTCCAGAAGATGGGTTTTAGTTTGCGTTTCTTGTTAGCCCCTAAGTCACAAATTTTAGACGCCTAAAAGCATTTGTTGCTCTTGCAGGTGGTGTCTTGAGCTTACTTTCGTCCTGACAGATCTGACCCTATGGAAAAGCGTTCGAGGTTATTTCTGGTCTAATATTTCCATCGCACGCACGTAGCACAATGTGCATCTATTAACCTTACTTCGCATAAAGACCGATGCCGACGACTGGAGGAAAGCTTCAATGCGATGCCAACGGGGCAGCTGAAAGGTTAGCAGAGCAGTAACTTTGAGCAAATGTAAGAGAAACAAAGGGCTGCAGATATACAAATGGATGCTATGGAAAGGCGTTTGACAAGCAGATCGCCCACCATAATCTCCATCTCGTCTGGCCATTCCTTCCAGCATATCGCTCAAGTCCAAACAGCTGCCCAATGGTGATAATAGCTACCACGTCTGCTTAACGGTGCCGCGTGCTGACATGACAACACAACAAAACTTAGAGCAGCCCTGCAGTGTGCAGCCTTCCCTTTCCACTTCCCCCTTACGCCCACCTAATCAACCACCCACGAGTTACACATTCTGCCCACTGTGAAGCCATTCTCAAGGCTAAGTAGCATCATGCCACCTTTTTAAGTCTCGTGACACCTCCAAAATGTGCTCATTACCCGTGCTACCAGGAATTAGCTGCAACCCAACAAAATGAAAACAATTCTACACCTCCTGAGCCAAAATATGCCGCACCTGTCACATAGCTATACAAATGAGCTGTGGCTAGCAGAGCTTCGATCTGCAAAAGAACATCTCTATCACCACTTCATACATGCATACTGCAGTTTCCTCAGCTTCTCCCTTCCTCGACGGCGAAAGGAGACGACATCGTACTCGAGCAGAATAATTAGACGCATATTCAGCATACCACTCTGCAAAGGTACAACAACGATGCAATTAAGTGGGTCCATCACCAAAATCCGTCATTCAACAAACCACTGGCGCATCACATAGCCCACTTCGCCTTGTCCACCACCGTCCTCCGTGCCCTCCTCGATAAGGATGCTGCGTCTTCATTCTCATCATCCCCATGATGTAAGCTAATTCTCTATGGGATAGGGAAATGTGCTAGTCATCACGCGTGTCTACGACCAGTAGAGGAAATATTAGCCTAAAACGAAGAGCCCAACTCCTGTCAGCAGCGTGGCATCACAACAACTATGATGACAGAATAACTCAGCTTTGCTATGGTTATCGGTCTACAATCTACTGTCATATCGCAAGCATGCCGAGACAATCTCAACTACTTATCTCAGACAGCGGGAATACACTCAATACCATCAACTGGCAGATGGCCGTCAAGCAACACACTCCGACGCACTCACAAGAATCCAAACATCGCACAATTTTAACGTAACATAAGCTGTGTAGGTTAAAATCTGCGAAAATAAGTGACACATGAAGGCGTTGGACATTTTCCATTTACAAATAAATCACACTCAGTCAATTGGTCATCCCACTCACTGCAACACCCACATGTGGCGTCATTAAAAATGTCTCTTCGGACACACGTCGGTAACTTGCGTACTAAGTCTTGAACAGCAAGTAGGCAAGCGATTAGCGAATAGGACAGTGGATCGTACAAAGAACCACGCTTACATAATAAAGCGTCATAGCCACGCTCCACACCTACTTCATGTCTGTAAAGGCAACAACACTTAAAAATCTTTCACTTAAAGAAGAAGAAGAAGAAAATAACATCAGATTCGACTTATCTAGCATGCCTACCAAGTTGCAGGTGCGCCCTTGCTCCACTCTCACGCGGCAACCAAACCTCACTCAGTCGCTCATAAGGCCTCCAAGCACAAAGTCGAGTCTCTTATCTTCTGCATTAATGAATAGGCCACACTGAGCAAGGAATCTTTCGGCAGAATTGATCAACCGAATGGTTGCCGCACCACAGGTCTCGACGACGACGCGTTTAAAGGCACTTAGTGCAGCCTCAGTGGCTTCCCCTGCGTCGGCCTCAACATCCACATTCTTTTTTGCCATTGCCACCGACGGCGAAGGTGGATGTTGTTGGCAGCCTCGTGAGCCTGTGATGCCATTCAAAAGCGACGCATAACCAGTGTTGAAAGTTGTAGCAGCAGAAGAGCAAATATTAGTCAGTAAGGCTGCCCACAATCGCCATCCACCACCCCCACAATCTCGTCAATTCACAGAGCACACCATAAAAGCCAACAGTAACGCAATAAACAAAAACAATTGCAACACATGAAAGGTCGAGTAATACACCACGCGACATTGTCGATCAAGCCAATGTACTGTTAGGTGACATCGCGTCTACACATCCCATCGAGGTGGTAGACTACCTGCACTCAAAAGCCATAAAAAGTTCATCTCACTCCCATGATCGGTGAGCATGAATATACACGCTTTCAATTTACTTCAGTGCAAATCGCCACCCCACGTGCCGATCTCCAATCGCATCACAACCGCGGTCACATCAAGAACATCGACGCAGCACTCGAGGCAATTCCAACTCCAACCCTGGCTGTCTGCAAATTATTCACATTTTAGGCAAATAAGAGTTTCAGGCCTACTCTCGACCAGTCAACTCCACAAATGACTGCTCGTAAAGGATCTAACAGCGCATCCAGTCACCACCTGTATCAAATGCATGCGACAAAACCCAACGTCCAGCCGCCTTTCACCCACCACCTAATCCTCGTCATCAACTCCCATACGGTAAATAACAAACACCAACTACTTCACTTCCATGCACTCATATCACACTGCACACTGATAAATCCAACATCTCCTCCTCCCCCTCCTCACAGATCTTGGATGCCACAATGCCACCCACACGCAACCACCAAAGCATCTGGGCAGTGGAGGTGACGATCTATTCTACCTCGGAAACAGACAGACACCAACAGCTGTTTATCAGGAAAGACTTCTTATGCCCACTTGAAACCGTGGAAGTTGCAATCCACCAGTGACCTCCGTCAACTAATAAAACCGAGAATTAGTCACACTGTCTAATATCAATGCCCTTAACTCACAAGTGAGCTGCCATCAGTCTGCAATAAAGTCAAATTCCATTTGAGTAACCATCTCAGGACCGCACTTCCGACCCAACAGTCAGAAATCTACTGGCGCACCCACCCACCACTACCACTTACACCACTTCACGTGATACCTCGACATTATGCTCCTCGCTTATCCCTCCTATTCAAAAAAAAGCAAAAGAATTCCAAAAATGCAAAACTAAACATTGGATAGGCTGCATACAGTAATCAGACACTTTTATTGAATTTATTCAATATTTCATCTGGTAACAAAGCATCCCACCTGTCAGCTCTTGATCCTCCTTCGCGTAGCACATTTCATCTGCTTCCTTCCCATAACTACCCACCTCCTCCAGCGTATGCACTACCTTCGCCGGCACATCCTACTTCGTCAAAGCCTGTTGATCCTCACCAAACTTTTCGAAGCCAAAAATAGTACTTCAGTAATTTCTCCATTCCCTTTGCAACCTCAAACAATCTGCGAATGGGGAGTGAAAGTTCCACAACCGTATACACACTCTGAATCCACTTTATTTTTACCAACTCGACGCATGATTCGACTGACAATGGAGTAAGTTTAAGTTCTGCAAGTCCATTGCCTACAATTCGTTTCAAATTACTCCGTCAAAGTCCCACTAAAGCGAATCCAATTTAAGCGACACTTAAAAATTCAGGTCAGCTAATCCCAATGCATGAGAGCGTACTATGGTCTTCCAGACAAACAGTTCCAGATCTCCTAGAGCCCGCTCCTTTCTTTCTCGGTCAGAATCCGACACCTACTCATGTCGAAACTAAACCTACAACCAAGTGGCTACTGAAGTCCTGCATGTACGCCGCATTAGGACAAGGTCAACACAAATGAGCATTCAGGTCTCAACCAGTGACATGGAAGTTATCGAGTAATTATAATGCGAAGTGTCCTAAAAGCGCAATTCAATCTACCGACATCAGTAGAATTGACAACTTCGGCAATCCAGCTTTTGCTATACACCAATTATGAAAACATTTGTAGATCGAGGGCAAAAGCAAAACCCTGTTCAAAAACGCGCACATTAAAAATACCGATGCATTCCCACACGAGCAAAGTTCAACCTAGTGGTAGAGACAGGATTCGTATTTGGTGTTGGTCAAAATACATCCACACCCATGACGAACGCTCTACCAAAAGAAAGTAAGCATCCGTCAAAATAAGGGTCTGCAACATCCTTAACAAGAGCAAAAGTCATATACTAGGCACAGTTCCACCTGTATTCGACAAAAGGGGCCTCATTTGTCAAGATTTACCATTATTAAAATAACAAGCCATTTGAAACATTGCCAGAACAACCTGAATTAATTGCTTGAACCATTGGACGGCATAATAAATTAACGTGATTTTGCGTTGCATTTAAAACAAATAAACCACAACAGCGACTTCGTTCCCTTCGTGGTTAACTTGACAAATAGATGCATACATGATTAGATAACTGAGTACGTATACGCAAATACAAGCACTTCCAAATAGGACTGAAAATGAATACGGAAATTAAGTAGACTTTCAACTGTTCTACAAACCAGGCCTGACTAATCAATACTTAGCCCTATAAAACAACGAACCATCTGACGTGAATAACAAACCTGCTTTTTCCTAAGCGGCTAGCCAAGCACACCGAGCCGTGATAACACCGAATTCAACAACGCATTCGAACAAAATCGTCATAATACACAGAAAGAGGCAACCTTGCCTTACAGAATTATTTGCAGTCCTTCAAAGCCATCTTTTCGATTACTTTGACGCACTACTATGAAATCATTAACACAGTTAATTTTGTAGGCACCAGTAAATATGCTGACAGAGAAGTCAACTAATTTGCTTCACTTATCTCGCAGACCCTGTTGCAATACAGAATTTGCTAGCATCGGCATTTAAAAATGAATAAGGCAAAGAAGTGTACATTTAATGCAGATTTGTAAGTTTCGTGTGCAAGGCTATAAATAGGAAAGTGGGGTATGCCAAAATAAGCCTGAGTACTGCTAGCTTTTTGAAATCTGTGTAATTTTATTCAACATGTTGGCAGGTTGAAGTTTTGAGGTTGTTAGCAATACTGATTTTTAAACTTTGCTTTTCGCTTAGCAAATCGTCTTTGCATTTGTCCAGCGGTGCATATGAAAGCCGGGTTTTGGTGCGATTGCCTTTGCTGTGCTTGGTTTGCACGTTGTGTTAAATGCAACAGATATGTGAGTATCAGTCGTAAAGACATTGTTATTTCTTTAATTTGCGTGTGCGCCGTAGTATGGATTGGCATTAAAGTTTGGGTAGGAATTTCTAGGTTTGCTGCGCTCGTTGTTTCTGCAGTGCGTGTGGTAGAATAGTGGAATTCTGTTATCTGATTTAACTTAATAATGGTATTGGCAATGTCCTTTTGTGGCGTAGGAGCTTTGTTGCAGTGTGGTCAACTTCGCTAATCCTGGTAGGTGTAGGTTCTTTTCGGACTTTCTTGTTGGTTACGCGTTTCATTAGTGCGCATGAAAAAGCTTTCGAACTATTGCAGGCGACTAGAAGGTAACGTTTGAGGTTGCACAATAATTGTTCTTGAAAGGCATGAGGTTGAGATGATGGAACCTTAGTCTTTTACGCTACACGTGTTGGCAAATGTGTTAGAAGTTGGTAGCTAGTGCAAGAATTGCAGGATGTAGTTCCCTGCGCCTTATTTTGGCCTCTAGCGCATCAGTGAATGCAAAAATGTGAGTTTGTATTTGTTCTAGCAGTTAAGCGTAAAGGTTCGTTTGCACGGAACCGGTTCATGGTACTTCCTTCCCTTTGCTCCAGTTGAGATTACGTGTTGACTTTAATGAATGAATGTAGAAGTTCAACTTTTTTTAGAGACTTTAAAGATGTTATAAAGCAACTCATTCGCCTTTTTTTTGAGTAAAGAAATGAATAGTAATTAAAAACGTTTGGCGCTGGGGTTAGAGGAGATGCACCATGACGTAGTCTCCGGAATACCAAAACGTGAATTTTTACTGTGTTTCCGCCCTGTTATCAGATTTAAGCTTTTTATGTGGGGATTTAGTTTCGTCCTAGGCAAATCTCATCCTGCCAGTAGTAGTTGGTTGATGCTTTCTGTTTCTCAGTTGCGTATGCCAAAAAACGTTCCTTCTGTACTCTACAGTGATTGGAGGGTCGAAAGAGTGTGCGCTCTGTCATCGTCCATGTTAACAGCATGCAGTTTTATTCGACAGTCCTTCCATGAGGCGGTGGACTACAGTCTCATGGCAACGAGTGCGTGCGTGAAGGCGGACAATCAAAGGGCTGCTTTTGCGGTGGAAGTGGAGATGTGAAATACTTGATCCCCTTCTCGTGTCCCTGTTCAGCCGTGGGTGCAGCCGATGTTTTGATGACTGTTGCGCAGCAGGAGCCGCAGTAAGTGTTTACCTCCCCTACCAACTTTGCACATTCAGTGCCCTGATTTTTCAAGTGAGCTCGATGTCAATTCCATATTGTAGTCGGTGGCGATAGAATGGTCAAGCACTTGGACTGTGGTAAACCTGTTGAAAGTGGGATGGGCGAAGTCATGTTGCGTGAGCTATTCATCTCTTTTCTGTAGTGTGCTCTATGATTAGTTTACCTAGACGCTTTTCCGATCGTGAGTATATCTTGAGTCGAAAGAAAGCGAGACGATACAACACGTAGGGTCGTAGCGTTTTCTCTCATTCAAATTGTCGGTGACTTATATTCGACATCATAATTTTATTTCCACTTCTTCCTTGTGTCTTCGTTGGGCTTTTGCGCAGTTGACGTTCGCACTTGATTTTTTAAATCCCTTATAATCGTAGCCTTTGAAAGGCGAATGAAGTCATTAGGATGATTATTGAAAAGGAGCATTAATTGCTATCAACATCAAGCTGATACGCTAAAATTGATACTTCTCTCTGACTGCTGATTGTGGTGGGGTTCGGCCAAGGTTTTTACTCCGAGGTGAAGATGGCAACAAGGTTTATGAAATTCACGCCAGAAAAGGAAAAAGAACAGAATTTGTGTGTGTTAGGAGCGCAGGTCCTCTTAGTGGTCGTGAGTGTTCAGTGTGGTGTTAGAACTGGGTCTGGTGAGTCTACAGAATAAGTGATGAATAAATAGGTATGGGCAATCCAGACCGCTTTTGACGTCTATTTGGTTCCACCCTCTCTCACCAAGACCGAATTAAAAAACGCTGAATCCGACTGTCACGTAGTGAGGAAGTGAAGTGCGAATGTTGTGCCGCCGTGTGCACTATTTTCGGCGGAGTGTCTGCGTGATGTGATTTCTACACAGATGTCGATTGCTCCATGGCGCTTAACTTAGAAATGCTACTTTTTGTTTAGTTTTGGTTGTTATCATTGGTTTCCAGTTAATGACTACTCTTTGTTGTCTCATTGCGAAATATTATCACCTGCTCAGTTGCTTCCTTCACATAATGCCTCCATGCTCCGTTAACCTTCATTCCCACTTCACTATGACCCTACTTTTCTTACCGACAAGGAAAGTGATGCGGCAAAGGCAGTGATCGACAACGCATTGTTGAACCTACACCCTTCTACCACGTTGAGGCTGTTGCTGCAGCACTATCTTGGCGACCACGAACCCAGAGACCGCTGACGATCTGCTGGACAGGTCAGTCTCCTTGGCGTCATCGTGGAACGCAACACTGGAGGTTACGTACGGTTAGGTGGCGAAGGGGCTACCTGGGCTGTCAAGGAAGTGAGGCTGACAGAAATGGGGAAGAGGCTTAATGGGGCCCGGGTGGTCGCCACGGAATTGGAGGCGAGGGTGGCTGAGTTCCTAGCGATGACTGTCGTCTTCCGTCCCCTGCATTTGTAAGCTTTATCGCTCTCCCATTTATTCACTCACAACGCTAAATGCTTATCTACTTCATAACAATTTTGTCCCTGCTCACGCGGTCATCCATCATTTGCCCTTCATCGTTTTATTATCTTCGTTGACGTACTATTTTTGTATTAATGCACTAAATGTGGGTTCATTTGTAAACCCAAGAAATTTGGTTTCGCCTGTTCGATGTGGCATTGATTCCTCTAATCAAGTCATTTGGTGGATTATGCTTTAAATTGTTTGATAGTGCTCATGGATTAGTCGCGTGTTTTGAGATTGCCTGAAGATGATTGCAGGTTTGAGGTCACGGTGCTTGCGTGCACAGCGTCTCCATCGGCGACGCGCGTGGTTGGATTGTTGATGTTGGAGGAGGTTGATTTGTTCCAGGTGTGCTAAGGTACTGCTGACCCAGTCGACTCCGATGCAGTTGTCTAGCCTCTTGGAAATGTTAATGAGTTGGTTCCATTTGTAGACATCTAGCTGATCAGCAGATGAGGGCGAGTCAATAGGAAATCGTCTGTACTTGAAATATGTGCTCACCACTTTTGGGATTGTTTTGGGTGGCGAGGCTAAGATGAGTGCGTTTTATGTGGAAGGGAGGAGGATTGGGGGGAGGGTCAGATTTCAGTGTATGTAGCTTGGGACTGGTCACGTACATACCTTTTTCACTGCTTTGGTCCAGTTTGTTTTTGTCCATCGTTTGCTTCAAATTCTGTCAAAGTGGAATTTGACGTTGGCAGGGAATGGAAATTGACTGTTGTCTTTTTTGCGTTGAAAGGTTGTGACTAGCTTGTGCTTACCACAATGTGCCTACAACTTTACAATCATGGGCCAGTATTTGCCTACTTTGACAGATTTGTGTATTGCATTCTAAGAAAGCAATTGCCATGGTTGATTTTCAGTTTAAAAATCAAAGTGATCAATCAGCTGCATTTTAAATCTGCGAAGGGAAGCTGTTTGTTAATTTCAGTCTCATCTTTCAGTGGTAGTGGTTGTGAAGACGAATCTCCAAATGCTTTCTGGCCTGTAACAAATCACTGATAAATGCCACGGTAGTTTTGGAGCGGCCGACATTGCTCTCCAAATGCTGGCTTTGATGGTTGCTAAAGCATCGTCTTCTCCTTTTGCTTTGCCATGTTGTGCTTTCTTCACTTGCTTCATTTGTTGGCATCGAGCGTGCGAATGAGTGCACAGGCGACAGGTGCTTTAACAAGTTAGTCGATTATGCGTTTTGGAACTTCTCATATGCTTCATCTGTTGTTGATTGAACTCTCAGTTTCGGTTGATGGGGCATGTTTGGCAGTGTTGTCTTCGCCGGAGGAGGCGGCCGCAGTCTCTTCCGTTTGCCCAATGTGTTTATTTTGGTCGAGCGTTATGTCTGCCTTAGTCTTGACAACAAGTGATTCACTTGGGACAATCTACTTCCCTTGATGTCCCCACTTGATGCTATGACTGATTCGTCGATGCCATGTGGCGCAGTAAGACGAAATCATGTTTATTTAATTGAAGGAGTGCTGCGAAAAGCGCGATCTGGGGGCTCTATTTGCAAGTTATTAATTGACTAATGCACCTGCATTCCTTGCAGACTTTCTACAAATCACTGAAATTTTCCGTGAATACTATTGTAAATGTGCATTGAATGTGCTTGGAGGCAGGAGGCGGGAGGCGGGAGGACAAGTTTTAATCAGGTCGTGGACCAGCGTAGTCGTTCTCCTGAGCCCAAGACGCCCTCGTCCTGGCTTGTAACAAAGATGTCTAGAAGTGACCAATTTTCGCATAGTAAGGGTGGTGGAAGGGAAGGGGAGGATCGTTTGAATGAACCACGTGGAGAAAGAGCGGATGGTATTCGCTAATCTCGAGT
>JADWOT020000069.1:9349-35000 GCA_036345935.2 Taenia hydatigena | reverse complement strand
AACTAGTAGTATGAATATCGCCTTTTGATAAGGCTCTGCAAAACCACTGAACCTGCCAGAAATAACGAGCGCATCGGCTCAGTGTCATGTGCGAAAATTCCTTTTAGTTGCACCCTGACTTATTTATCTTTTTAAAAAATGCATATGAACTATAAATGAATTTCTATCTGATGAGTGCGGAAATTCTTCTTTAGCTAGATTAACGCCGTTGCCTTGGCAACAAACTGGTTAAGAATCAGGTAATCCTAGTTTCAAAGTCGTCCATATGACGCATTGCTTAGGTCAGTTTTCCAAATCAAGCATTTAAGCTTCTGTTTGTGTGTTCTCAATTGTTAATCCAAACAAACTTTGAAGTGCGTAAATCACATCTCCAGTGGTAATGAGGATTTGTTTCAATGCACTTTCCATATGATTGACATTCAATACACCCCAATCAAAGGCGCTTCAACTTTGATCTACTAATGCTAAAACATGGTACTTCAGCGTTTGGTCACAGTTGCTATTATGCTAATAATAAGTGCAATGACGTTCTTCTCATTGACAAAATCCATGCAACTTGTTGCCGCCTCAACCTCGATGCCACTGACTTGTATAGACTATGCTAGTATAAGGTTAAAAGTAGAAGAGGGATTTAAACCAGATGCTCGACACAACTATGAGATGACTTGGCTGATTTCGCTGAGTAATTTTACTGAATAAAAGTGTAGAGCCTCCTATTTTCACTTAGCAGTGCCACAAGTTATTGAGCTGTGCAATTTTCGAATCGTAAATTTGGAAATTAGGCGTAACAGAATCTGCACTGCTTATGAGGTGTGCCAACAATTATCTTGGCGATTTGCGCACGTGTCTGCTGGATGCTACTGAGGTCACCAGCCAGAGAGGGGATAATTGGTAGGCTTTTGAGAGGGCGGCATAATATACAAATGCAAAGAGTGCGCGATGGCACGGCCATTCTGCAGTTGTCCAGTGAGTATATCGCAAGGACCACCTGAGAAGGAATCTGCGTGGGGCCTAATCCTGATCAAAAGGAGAGAGGAAAGGAAAACAGGCACGTGAGCGAAAACACCATTATCCAGGATGTTTGAGGATCAGCAATCAAGCGCAACTTTCGAAAAGTTGGAAAGAAAAGCATTTTACGTTCGCAGGCATCTGAAACACCCATCTTTAAATAACGCGTGCCGGCCGTGATCATGTCAACATTTAGACTCATCGATTTCCGCTTTACTGAAAGGGTTCTGGAGGCGTCTTCGAACGTAAGACACTTTACCGATGTTACCAAACTATTGGTTAAACAAATCTGTGCCTTGACGGTAAAATGAGCCAAAAATTTTGGATTAGACCGCTCGCTGATGCTTCAGTTAGAGGGATTGAGACATCCACCATCGTGTATGACAGAAGAATTAAATCTTTGCTTATTTCATTGCAGACATTAAGGCATGAATGAGCATCTACTTACATGCAGGTGCACATGTTCTTATTTCACTCCTTTTGTTTGTACAGATGCGTCAATGCGGGATGCCCATTTGTACCCAAAGGAAGGACAAAATCGCATGATTAACAATTAGCCGTATCAGCTTTGTCACCGATCGCGCAACATCAAGTGGAACAGGGAACACCTTCTGCCTCACAAAAGGCGGAAGAGACGGTCTCTGCTCTGGCCAAATTTTTAGTACTTTCAAGATCCACTTCCCCTTATGTATTCGCTGCAAAATAACCACGAAGGCAAACAAACCCAACTAAATCCTTCGTTACTAAAACGGCTGAAAATTGGTGAGGCTACTTCAAGTGAATAGGATGTCTTAGGGGCAATGCCTGTACATTCCACAATAATTCCGAAATCGATCAGCTCTCCGAAGCCTGTACGACAACAGACATCCTGCATCGACTTGTCTTCGTCTCCAAAGCAAGGTGGAAGCTCAGGCCAACCTCAAACTACCACTACGATGCACGAATTTCCCAACGCCAAACCCACTCCTATTTGCCACCTCATCAGAGCTAAGCCAGCAGCTGCTACAGCCACAGGTGCAGCCACAGTTCTCACCGCCAAGCACGTGTCAACATCTTCCAGCACACATCTTATCAGTTCCAAATTACTCTCTTCTCCAACAACTTTCTGCCGCTGCACCTATGCCTGATTCAGCAAGCTTTTTTACACTGCCAACCGCAGAACAACTTCAGGTACGCCAGACAGTACCTGAGGCACAAAGACAAGGCTGACGCAGGGTTCTCTTTACTCCGTACCAAATTGGTGGGATGATGAAATACTTTAACAAGAAAAACTACATCAATATGCATGAACGCAAAGAACTGGCGTGTCGCATCAACTTGACGGGGACTCAGGTTAGTCAAGCATTAAAGTGTTAAAAAAACACGTTTAAAAGACAGCCATTAGTGTGTAGTGATCAGTTGTCTACGATTGAGTCGTCAAAATTGGTCATATTTTTGACCCTTCTGTTAGGTGAAGATGTGGCTCCAGAATCAGCACTACAAAACAAGGAGGGCTGGTGAGAAATTTCTAGCAATGAGACGCCTCTAACACAACCAAATGTTCGTGCCCCATCAACCGACCCGTAACACAGCGGCCTGAGTGAAGGCTTTGGAATTGCTGAAAGCTCCCAATCACAACAGGAGCCCAGCAAACAGCATTACCATTGGAGCAGGTCCCTTCAGGATAAGGTGGTGATATGCCGTCGAAGCACAAGCAGCAATTGTAGACACTGGCGGTGCCGCTTGGAAATCAGCTTGGTGCTGAAACAGATCAAAGGCAGGATGGTGAAGATGAGGACGTCAAGAAATTAGTCGAACTGATAAAGCGAGTTTTTGGCTTCCTCTATGGAGCGTCTGCAGACTGGCCTTCGCTGTCTTTCATTTAGTAGCTATGATGGTGTTTTGCTCTTTCAACTGTTTTGTGGTCCTCATAGCATATTTTGATGGCAACCATTTAGTGCGCCCTAATTCTTTAAAAATAAATAAATAAATAAATAAATAAATAAATAAACTGATGTCTTTTAAAGATGTTCTCGTGGGAGCTACGCGTGGAGTTGGGAGTCGCTAAAGTGAATTGTTTTGGAGGTGAGAGTCCACACAGGTCCATGTATCACATACATGAGCGATAACAACGCTTAACCCATCGAAGCGGTCAGTGGTAATGTCTATCAGAGTAAGATCCATGTTCCACGTCACTTTTAAGGCCCACAAATCAGATCACTTCCCGAAATTTCCTTTTGCATAGACGAAATAGCTTGATCAGTACTTGAAATTTAAAACCTCATCACGTTAGCATGGTTCCATTAGTATCCATCTGATTACTGATGGCTTACAAATGGTTAAAATTTCTTCCTTTTAGTAATTGTCCTCTGATTCACGTCCTCGTTGAGACCTATTCTTCTGCAAAGCCTGAGTAAACGCACAGGCGTGCAAACGCATCCCTCGGATGATTGCACAACCCCGTTAACGGTCCCACCAATCAGCACACAGCTAGGGGTAGTGACTATGGGGCGGGTAGTCTAAAAGCATGCTTGACACAGTCGCGACAAGCACAATCAGAGGATGAATAACCGCAAGAGAGTCTTTTGCACGAAGCCGACCCCGATGCTCATTTGATCCAGTTTGCGTCACTTAAGAAGGATGGTCTACTTTTGAAAGACCTCTTTACATGTGAATTGCCTTGCATTCAAAAGAGCGATGTCTAAATACACTGCATAACAGCGATGAGGGAATGCGCTGTGTAGCGTGGCAACCAATACATCCTTTCCTTCATTCGGAATATCAGCTATTTAGTTTGCTTCAATCGATCCAATGCGACCTCACCGATTTAGAAGGAAACAGAGCCACCTGCCCCATTTTCTTCTATTTTGTACACACAAGATAATACTCCATTTTATAGTAATGGCTGCAGTGTATCAGGGCCTGGATGTTTAGTTAACATCACGTTTATTCCTTGGCGTTTGCTTACTTGGTGGCTAATAAATTGCCCTTAGGTCTAACTAACCTGCTTTGCAGTGCCGATCGCGAACACACGAAGGCAAAGTGACCGGCAGTGTGCTTTGGTGGTCGAGATGGGAGAGATGGAAGTTGTATTCGCTGCAACATCACAACGGTACATTCGTTTTCTCAAACGTTTGTCAGAATTTTCCAATTATCACTAACTTATGTTTTTTGTAAATATCTAACTTGATGGAGTAAATGGTTGCAACATGTGTGAGGAGAGGTGAATTCTTGTCATCCACTTTCATTGTCAGTACGAATTGACGTCACAAGGCATTCCGTGAATGGTCACATGAAAAAGGTCTACAGGGAGATGCTTGCCTTACAGTTGGTAGAGCTTGACATTAGTAAGTGAAGTGGAAAAATCCTGCTAGATGGACCTGCTGTCAACCAAATAGCTAGGGCATGCCAAAGCCATCCGAGCATGTCAACGTTGCGCGCTGCAACATTAGCATCATAAGTGTCTGCAAACTATGCGTAAAACATTCCAATTGAACTAGCCCAATGTCAAACTCTTGGCTATGAATGCTTTGTTTAGGGTAGTAACATCAGAATAAACTGACCGTCTTCACGATTATTGTTCTTGCACTTATTGAGAAAGGAAGCCTCCAATAACTGCATGGGATTACGATAGACCTTCTCAAACGCTGACAACTTTTGCGGTCCCGCGGCTGATTCACGTCTGTGCGTCGGCATTGTAAGTTGCAAGATTTGCGACTTGACTTGTTTGATGTGGATGATGCCGCAGAGCCTAATAATAATGAATTGGCAACGTGTAACTGCTACAAATCGCCTCCCCCCTTCCTCCTCTCACTCTTGCTCGGTTGCAGACTCAAGGTTCTTCTGAGCTCATAATCTCACAATGCATTATTCTTATTAATTAGCCTCAACCCATGAAGTCGTTAATATTGCATGATCGAATGGATCGCACTCGCACCTGTACACTACGTATAAAATATTAGTTATCCTTAGGTATTTAGCAGATTTATGGCTATATTTAGAAGCCTTCAAGGCAGGGCGAGAAAAGGCCTTAGTTACGAAAGAGCTGCTCACCTCGTTACACCGACATCGGAAAGGTCAGAATGGCATTAGGCTTTGACTGGTAGCTTAGATCAATGCATACATAAGGCATTACATAAGTAACACAATGGAAAATCAGCCGTAGTGTACTACGCTTTAAGTGTTTCTCACTTTGGTCTTAAGTTGATTCCAAAAGGCTCAGGTTGTTAAAATACTTCAGTGCCATAAAATAGGTTTTCCCCTCAAAACTATAGTATTCTGTGTTAGGCGGCTGTACTAAGACTCTGCATCGACAAGCAGCCAGAGAGCATGGATATTACACTGCGCCATAAATTGTTCATTCCCATCGGCGATTAATTAGGATTGGGTACCAAATGTTGGGTTACCTCCGCTCTAATGAGGTGCATAAAAACTGTAAGCCATCTGATGCTTAGAAGTGAACGCAGTGTAATAAAAATGATTTAAATACGAAAACTGGTATAGCATAAGTACGTAGCTGCGACCTGTCCTCTTGATTCAGCATTTACAATCCTTCAATATTGTACTCTGCTTTTTCTTCCATCCCTAAGAACTGTGATATTCTCGTGTTGTGCAGTAAAGTTTAGACCCGGTTGATAGTTAAGTCATCTAATTTGGCAGAGAAAGCAAGAATAACGTAAGCAAACGGAGCAGCGCCAAGCTCTGCTTAATTAAGTCAAAATTTATCAGATCTATAACCCAACGACCTATTCCAAATGGTAAATACTCACGGAAGTTCTCGTATCAAATTGTAAAAGTAGGGTTTGACTGATGATAAGAGCGCCTAGGTTGACACGATTGGAAACGCACGAACACGAAACCTCAAACAGTCAAATGCCTTTGTGACCAAAATTTATCCGAACTGAAAGTCAAATGCATATATTGCTATGTAGGTGCTTACAACAAGGGCATGGGGCAAAACTCTTTCTCTCCTCCTCTTTAATCCGAAATCGGCCAGAGATGAAACCAGCATTCTGTTTCCTTTTGTAATCGCTTGCGGCAGTTCTTGTACACAATTCAAACAATTTTGGCGCTTTTGATTTGTAGAGAGCCAGTTTAGGCAAAGAAAGTTGCAATAGCGCTTGCTGTAGCCCTTAATTTACAATCCCGCATTGTAGATGTAGTCGAAGCGTAATGATCCTATTTCAGCAAAGAACTCGGGAATGGCAAGGGTACAGAGCTCCTTTGTTTTCGTCTTCATCGATCCAAAATTGTTCGGAATTGGTATTCAGCAGCTCGCTCCCTTCTGTAAGAGAGCGTAGCAGTTCTCTGTTTAAAATCGGACAGCACAGGTGTAGCCAATGTGTAGGGTGTCCATTGTGGCAAGGAAAGCTGCGACACTATGGGTCTAGAGGCTCGCTCTCTTTTGTCTGTTTTGATCGAGATTTGTCAGAGTTGAGATCCAGCAGTTTACTTCCTTCTGTAAATTCTTGTGGCATTTCTCGTTATAAACTTAAAATGTAAATTGTCTATTTTGGCAGAGAAAGCTAAGCGATTTAGGTAATAAAAGAAACTGCACAAATAAGGAAGAGGTTTGTACACTCAGGGTAAAGATGAAATGGTTCTGGCATGAGCAGCGCCGGTGTGGATGTGTGAAAAAATGGGACAAGCAAAGTAAAGTTGATTAGGGTGAATCGGGCAACGCATTTTGAAAAATACATCGCTTGACAAACACTCTTCTTTTTATCAAAGGCATTGTGCAAGATTTGATACTTCTACATGTTTTTTTGTTCTACCTTTTATCCTCGAACCATCCGTGTGCCTTAGCAGTATAAATTGCATGGAAAAGGAGACTATCATTGGTCTCCTCTAGTGTGCCATTCGAAAAAAAAGACAAATTTTTCATTAAGCTGATTCCTTTACGTTTTACTTATTCAAAAGGCAAGATGGGTGGGCAAGTGAATCAGTGTATGAGAGAAAGTAGAAAGGAAATAAAGAACGCTGCACCGCAGATTCACACTCACGACTTCCCACTTCTTCGCTCTAATCTCAATCGTTTCTTTGTCCCTTTCGCCTGAACATTCATGCTGCCTCACTCCTACCAAAGAATCGCATGGACCACCACCACCACCATTCGTAATGTAAAATAGCAATTCGTCCAAACATAGAATTAGGGTGCGCACAAAAGAAGCCTCTTTGTTGACTCAATAGCAATATTTAGGGGTAATTAGCCGATTTTTCTTGCTATTCTGCACTTACTTTTCATTTCTAAAATACGCTCTAGAGCCTCAAATACGCAGCAGCATCAGGAGACCTAATGATGCAAAACAACTTACACAATATTAATTTCCCACTGTGGAAGTACTATAGCATGGTACGCAAGTCTAGGCTTGATCAGATCCGACCAACTTGGACTGGGTCAGAATAGAAAAGGTTAGCAGCATAGGCTAGATTGTGATAAGCTTGAATAGGACGCCTCAATTGTTACCATTTAAGCCAGCCCCAACACTAATTTGGCCCTCCTAATCAACTCGACACAACTCCATGCAATGCAAATTGAGGTCTTCTCTGCCTTTCTTGCAGATACTAAGGATCAAAGCACGCGGACTATAAGTAGGCTTGATGGCGTCTTCGAAGTAGGCGGAGAAAAGCTCCCTTGTCTACGCCACCTCCCTCATGTTCTACTCTACCGCATCTTCTAGGATTGTCTCTTGTCTCCTACTATGCTCCATATGCTCACATGCATTGCGTCTCGCATTATTTTATACTGTTTATGCTCCTCGCCTACAACTCAATCGAAAGGGGCAGTGAGTACTCCTTAAATTTTGGCTCCTTATCTTTATTCTTTTACTTTAAGCCACGAAGACGTCTCGATCCTCTACTTCTTTTGCGCTCCTCTCACCTCTCCCACCTACCTCATCGCCTGCCAGCACCTTCTTTGCAGGTTTTCCTTAATCTCTTCACTAGTCCCAGTCGCGGCTTTAACATGATTAAACACTGCATGGATTCATAACCTAGATCAGACTAGCACAGCTTAGACTGGATCTGACTCTATCACACCCTACCCGAAACTAAATCTTGTTTTGGCATTGATTAGCTAAGATTATCATGAATTCTCCATTTTTATCTTTCTGCCGCCTTAGTTTGTCCCTCAAAACCTTGTCTCCATTCCGACTCCCACTTCTACTCCTCTTTCATTTACCCTTTCAAGAGCGAAGTTTGGTACGTTGCTCCTACTTCTTACTTCGCGATTTGTAGGCTGGTCGGGTTCCTGTCTGCCCAACTCACTGACCGGTTTTTTTCTTTGTAGAGAATCTCTCTACCTGGCATTCTACAGTAAAGGGTAAAATGATGCACTTCCCTCTCTAAACCACCTGCCTCGTTTCCACTATGCATTCACACTTGCCTATCTGTTTGTCCAAGTTTGTGTGTGTGCCATTGTTTACTTTTATTTCTGCTTTTTTGGAGAGTCGCCCTAAATGTTGCTCCACACAAACAGGCAGGAACGTGTGTGTGCTTGTCTGTTTGTGGGTGTAAATTACCATCATTGCTCAGGCCTCATGTTTGGTCATAGATGATCACTTAGCACTGTAGACGACTATTCAGGCTAAAGTCGTGGATACCGCTGTGCTAACATGAATACAAGTCGTACGACGATTAGCTGTCATCCATCATTAGTCAGACTCATGCCAAACGATTGAGCATGACATGACCTCATTGAGGGTTGTTGTTTTGTCACGATTAACGAGTGGGAGCTCTACAGCACTGAGTGGAATCCTTCCTTACCAAAGACGGTTTCCATAAGCAGTACGAAGAGGAGTTGCATGCAAAGTAGTAGCGAGAGATGCTTTCACACCCACATTGCCAAATGTCGCATTTCGAAGCAACTCTCTTTCGTTTTCCTTTTACGATAGTATTAAAGAGCTTGCAATTCATTCAAATTTGCTCCTTGTCTTCTCCTATTCCCTACCTAATATTTTATCCTTCCTCTATTCTACGCCTCTCATCTAGAAGAACACACTCCGTTACCTAATTTTGGCAGAAGGTATTTCTTTTTTTTAAGATCAAGTTGGAAATTGGGGTTGGTTTCAGCGCCCGGTGGTAGGGTGTCAGAAGAACCACCTGGACAGGTTGATGTGAGTGCTAGGATGGGTTTCGGTAAGCCTTTGCATTAATAAAATAGATTACAAGGGCGATTCGATTTGAGTTCATATTTCAACAAAAAATTTGTTTACCCGTTCAAGTGACAGCTTGATTAATTTACATCTTTCCATCTCATTCATCAATGTGCACAGTTGCTGATGACCCACTCACCAAACTTTACTCGTTTCGGCTTCTAAAAGACTTTATAAAGAGGACAGAAAGAAGTGCAAATTACAGTCAGCCGATGAGACGAAAGTGGGTAGATCCTAAGTAAAAGCAAATTAAGCGTCAAAATACAGAGTCCCCCGAAACAAAATTTTAGAAAATCACGCAATCCATCCCCCTTCAAAACAATCGACACGACTAAAGACTTACAAATCCTATTGGTCTAACCCGCATTAGAGTTTTATTGTCTCTCATAGTCTATAAATATGGCAAGTAATTAAGTCAGGAGCGCAGATTTGCATGATCACAAATTCATCATGTCAAACTTTACAGACAGAAGCCTTTTGGACCTCCTCAGTCCAGAACAAATCCAAATTCTGGCATCACTGCTGGCAAATGGTATTGTCTATCAAGTCATTTTATCACTCTTTACTTTTTCTTTGTTTGCATACCTTTGTACCTCTAGTTTTTATGCCGTTATCACCACATTACGTCCATTGATCATCATAAGTTGAAGCTGGATTCATTTGTTGTCCCTTGCAGCTGCCCATTTCCGCAGCCACAGTGGCATACCTGACGCACTTATTGCTGATAAAGCTCTACATCATTTTTCCAATTTTCACGTCGGTCAGAGCTGACATAGGAAAGCTTTTGTATAATATTTTTCATCGGTGCCATTACAATTTTCAACCATCGCGAAGCCGTCCTAACGATCACGCAGAGTTGGGGTCAATCAGGACCCAATCTCATGCCCAAAATAGCACACTCGATATGAATAAACCCCTGACCCAAGTAAAGTGGAGCTAATATATAGTTACATTTGGAAGTTGGTGTTCTTATCCCAGTCGTTTTACTTTGACAGGTGCACCAAATACGGAATGCCCACTCGTACCTGGGGGAGAGACTAACTCGTATCTCCAACGATTAGCCTCATCGACTTCGTTACCAACCTCACAACAGCAAGTGGAACACGAAACACCTTTCACGTCACAAAAGGTGGAAGAAACTGTCTCGGCTCTGGTCAAACCTCCGGCGTTTTCAAGACCCAATTCTCCTCTAGTGTGTTCGTCACAGAAAAACGATGAAGCCGAATGAACCCAACTGAATTCTCATCCACCAAAGCGGCTGGAACTTGATGAGGCTACTTCAAGTGGATCAAATAACTTAGGAGCAATGTCTGTATTTTCCCCACGCAGTCCGCAACCTACCAGCCCTCCAAAGCCTGTACTGCCACAGACGTCCTGCATCGACTTGTCTTCGTCTCCAAAGCAAAGCGGAAGCTCAGACCAACCTCAAGCTACCGCCACGTTACTGATCATCTCAACGGTGATCTCACTACTAAATGACATCTTGTCAAAGTTAAGTCAACAGCTGCTACAACCCCAAGTGCAAAGACCGTCCACACCGCCAAGCATGCAACAACACCTTCCAACAAACGTCTTCTCAATTCCAGACTACTCTCTTCTCAAACAACTTGCTGCCACTGCATCTATGCCTGATGCAGCGCTCTTTTCACTTATCTGTTAATAGGATTATTTGGTTGGTAGAGGTTTAAGTAGATAGACAGGCGAAGGTGAGGCAATCGACTTAATTCGTTGTCCATGGACATATGCGCCAGGTTATCTTCATTAGCTTTGCTTCAGGGGTGTGAGGTGTGACGTTGGAACGTTTATACAGTCCTGCTTGATGTGAGTGGTCGTGCCGCCTCATGTGCATTAGAAAATTGGACTGTCGGAGCTGTTAAAATTAACACCTCTCTGACGCCCTCACGACGCATTGCTTCATCTTGATTGCATTATTGCTGCTAAGACTGCTTAGGATGGAAGTTGCCCACAGTGGAAAGGAATAGGTTGCTTCGCCGTGTTAGGTGTCTTGTTTACGTTCAATACTTGTTCCATCGTTTCAATCACACGCGCACACATGGCAGGTCTGTTGTACATACTGTTGATTGACAGATGCAGTGGGGCTGTGGGTGCACTGGGTAGTTTGGGGGGGAAGGGGGAAGGGTGGGTGTCACCGGCATTGACATGCCCAAGGCATAGGGGCAAGTGGTGCACACGGGCCTCGAACACTTTAATGCGACGCCGACATGGGCAAAGGCCTGTGTGGTCCAGTTTGCACCCTAGTTCTGCGTCATTGTTTGGCTTTGTGTCTGTCGCACGCGTGCTTTTTTTGCGGTGCGCCGCCTTTCCTGTGGTATATGAATAGCAGTGACGAGAACCTGAATGGCACAGTCGTCGCAAGTCGCGTCTTGTCCCCGCCTTTCCTTCTGATCATAGTATCCTTTTCCCCCATCACACCTATCATGGTGTTGTTTCGAGACGATTACTTTGCGAATTATTTTACTATCTATTTGCGTCGCTGTTCCTTTTTATTCACTTGTTCGGTCATTTAGTAGGGATGTGGAAGTAGAGTCTAGGTGAGGCAGTAAAGCTAGTGTCGGCTGTCCAATGACTTTTTACGTCATTGCGTTTATCTCAATCTCTTCATCCGCCGACTCACCTACATACCTGCCTATTAGTTGGTTTTTTCGACTATTCATCTGTTCGCTCGGCCCCTTCTCGACCTGCAAAACATGTGGCGGTGAATTTGGGCTGCATGCGGTAGGCATATGAGACTGACCGAGACGGACCTATGGACAATGAAAAGCTATGTTAGAACGCACCTTAGTGAAGCGAATGTAAAGCTACGGGGGGAGGTGCAAACACCAATTTTACGCTGGTAGATTACTAAAATTGCCGATTGAAAGTAAGGGAGGTGGGCAGTTATTAAGTCCTGTGGTTGCAAGAATGCAGGTGCTGTCGGAGATGGGATGCAGCAATGCTGAAAGGCTAGGCTAGCTAGGCCACACTAGGCACCTATGGACGTCGAAGTGAAGTGGGCCATGTCAGTGGAGAGCTGTGCTGATGGCTTTTCGTGTGACCCTGAACCCATTTTCCTACAAAGCGTGGGGAATGGCTACTCCAACGAGGAAGTATATTATCTGTTGCACAAGACTTGGTCTTCAAGTAGGGGATTGCGCAAGACGGTGTTGGTTGGTTGAGTGTTCAAAATCATCAAACGCATGCAATGGAGTTGCGTGCCTTAACGCCGATCCAGACTAGTCCACATGGACACGGGATCCATAACCGGGTATCAATATTGTCAATCTGTATTTCTTTTAGGGGTTGCATAATTAAGTGGTCAGTGTCTATCCACAGGGTTGCAGGACTCATTCAGGGATCATTGCGTCGAACTGTGTCCATCACAATAGGCATGAGACACATCAACGAGTGCTTGACGCGTAGTGTTTTTACAATTGACCTCTGCGTCATTACTTCTCCCCACTGTGACATCATTCTTGTTTTTTGTTGGTGGGCATGAAGTTACTCCTTTCTTTTGGCATGGGGAGCTCTCTCATTATCGTTGGAATGATTAACGATTTAATTGTGTCGTTTTCTGTATTTTTCATAGATTTTCTATTGAACCATGCTTAGCACTTTGCGAGATTTTGGTTAAGTAGTCTTTTTTAGGTAATTTTGAGGATGTCGATTGAAAGCCAACAATTCGTTATTCCCGTTATCCGGATGGTACTACCTTTTTGCTAATTCTCTTCATTTCCACAGTTTTCTCGTGAAACCTAATGCTTTTGAAAAGTGGTTTAAAGGCGATTGTTTAGCAAGGTGAAGTCTCTTTTGCCTTTTGTTCGCTTGCGAAGAGTAGACAACAATCCATTCACAGACTGGTGGTAGAACGACAGGGCTTTTGTGTCTCAATTTCAACTGTCGTGTGTAAATGTAATTAGGTTGATTTCATTTATGAAATTGTAAGTTGCGGTGAATCTGCCAGACCGCCTTCTTGCGTTGTTTCATTTGATTGCTGCGATTTTTCTTTGTTCGTCTGTAATTTTGCCTTTCTGAGAATATGCAAAAAAAACGAGGCATTTTATTTCCGCAATTTGGTTCAGCAAGCACTTTTAGCGTAGCTTCCTTTTTCCCGTCTCCAAGCTTGCAACCAACTCATTAGTAGGTTCAAATTTTCGTTTTTTTCTCTTTTTAGCTTTTAACCTCCGCGAAATTAATGACCTTTTGGCGAATCAGACTTGCTTTCCGTTGTGAACTCGTTGTTCTGTGCTACCTTTGCCTTGAGTCTATAATTGCTTGCTAATCTTAGAAAGGGGGATTTTCTCGAGTAGATCTCATGCGTTTTATTTGTAATGGTTGTTCCTTATCCAATTGCCTGGGTGACTCCTCGATGTGTACTGTTTTTTCTCATAGTGATCCCTGCGATTTTCACTCCCATTTTTAACTTCGTCCTAGGTCATAGACAGATGTAGCGTGTTTAGTATTTCTTACAACCTTTGAATCCGGCGTTTGTCTTCATGTGGTAAGATGAGTGCTTGTGGTCTACATTTCGTTGGCGCAAACCATTTGGAAATGTTTGATCCTAATTGCAATCCAGCTGACGACGACGACCAGACCGCAGCACGTGTGTAGCGTGGTGTACAGAAGGGACAGTTGCATGGCTATCGTATCACTTCTGCTTCTTACACATTTTGATTGTGGAGAGGATGCTTTAACAGGAATCGCACCTGAAAGTATTGAGTAGTTGTGGCAGGCAGACACTGAGAATTGTGAAGTTTGCCCGACAAATAAAGGGTCTCAGGAATTATCACTATGCGGGTAAGCTGAAGACCAACAATTTCAGGGCATCCACTGGCCGATAGACATCTACTCCTTTAAAGCGTCCAATTGATGACTAGGTACGGGTATCCAAGATTGTGGATGCCTCCTTTCACAAGAAACGTTGCTTATCACCGGGCTTCGTTGTACACAGGTACTGGCACTGGTCTGTGCCATTCTTGATAGATGATGTCTATTCCTTGTATAGCGTGACTTATCTCTTCCTGCTTCGCGTGACACCTCTGCATTGAGTGCTCATGGGGATATAAAACCAGCACCTCTGTTTAGACCTTATTTCCTTCTTATTTATCGAGACTTTCCCAAATCCATGCTTGCTGTTTCCGTTTCGCAGGTTCAAATGTGGGTGGTGTGTGGATTGAATGGTGACGAGAGGTCCACTGCCAAAATGCAATTTGTCGGTGTGGAAACACCGCTGCCATCGTGAAGTCTACGAAAAGCACGCGTCAAGAGGGAAAGGGGACACTGGATCGATCAACTCTGTCTTCTGGCAGCCCTTTGATGTTGAAGAGCACAAACTCTCTGGATCCTGATTCCCCACTGTTCCTGATACCTACATCTCCCTATCCAAGCTGTGGTGATATCTCCACAGTGTTGTGTGTTCCTGTTCATTTTTATAACTAGCAAATTTAAAAATGTTACCCATTTGTATGTGTTTCTTCGCAAACATGGGAACATATCTAGCGATTCAGGGTTAGAATTCTGCCTTTGGCATCACTTTACATGCAACTCAGGTAAGAATAAATTACATTTTATGATTCCTTACCATGCTTGTCGTGCGTAAAGTAACAACAGCTATTTACTATGCATTGCTTTGCTTTTTATCCAAGATATTAGCCGTTAATGCGCAGTGAAATCGCTTTATACAAATATCTGTGGCACGCATATCTCAACTACGTTAAAATCTTAGTTAATTTAAGTTAGTGAATAGCTTTTGGGCTGTAGCTAGAAGCCTTCAAAGAAGGCGAGGAAAGGAGTTATTTACGAAAGAGCTGCTCACCGCGTTCGACCGCCATCGGAGAGGTCAGAATGCTGTCAGATTTGTACTGGTAGCCTTGATCAATGTAAGCATAAGGCATAACATGGGTGAATAGTGGCAAGCGCTTTGTGCTCGAAGTATTCCTTACTTTGGTCTTAAAGTGATTCCAATAAGGCCCCGACCGTTATCTTGTGTGGTGCCAAATACGTAGGTCTCCTCTGAAACTATGGCATTTGGTGTGATGCGGCTCTACCAAGAGTGTGCATGAACAAACAACCAGGGTGAATGGATATCGCACTTCCGCATGATTGGTTCATTCCAATCTAACGTTAATTAGGATTAGGCCCCAAATGTTGGGTTACTTGCGTCTCCGCGAAGTGCAGTTCGATTGTAAGACATTTAATGCTTAGAAATGAACACAATTTAATGCAAATGATTTTAATACGTAAACTAGGCTGCCTTAGGTAAATAGCTGCGATCCACTTTCTTGGTTTTCCACCTACAGTTATTTAATCTTGTACTCAGCAGTTTCTTTCGTCGCTGGTAGCTGCGATGTTCCTCAAGTTATGCAGCAAAAAATTGGACCTGGACGACAGTTAAGTGGACTATTTTGGCGAAGGAAGCCAAACTAACGCAAGCATATAGAGCTCCGTTATATTTTGTTTACTTAGATTCAGAATCGAACTGAATTGTAATTTAGCAGCTCAAATCATTTAGTAGTTACTTGCGGCATTTCTCAAATCAAATTATAAAAAGTAAGGTTCGGCCGATGACGAGAGCGCCTAGTTTGACACAGATAATTGATAACCTACATTCAAACAGTCGGGTACCTCTGCGACCAAAAATGCTCCAAATTGAAAGTTATAAGCTCAATTTTATTCTGTAAATGCTTCCAACAAGTGTATAGAGCGAATCTCTTCTCCCTCTTGATCCAGAACCGGTCAGAACCAAAACTCAACATTCTGGTTATCTTCTTTGGTGGTTTGCGGTAGTTTTTGTTCGCAAATCAACTAATTTTGGCGCGTCTGTTATGTAGGATTTCCGTTTTGGCAAAGAAAGTTACGGCAGTTCTCGTTTTGAAATCGGACAACGCAGGTGTGGCCGATGTGTGGGGAGGGTGTCGATCGGGACAAGGAAAGCTGGGACACTCGGCTTCAGAGACGCGTTCTCTTTTACCTCTTTTGATCGAGAATTGCTGACAATCGAGATTCGGCAGCTTATTTCTTTTGGAAACTTATGCAACATTCCCTGTTATAAAATCTGGCAATGTAGGTGTAACCAAAATGCAAATTGTCTATATTGGCAAACAGAGTTGAGAGAATGCGGAAACAAAGGAAAATATGAATATAGAGAGGAATTTGTACACTCAGGGCAAAGATAAAGTGGTTTGTGTTTGAGCATATGGGACAAAGAAGGTAAAGCCGATTAGAGTAAATCAGGAAGTGCAGTCTTAAGAATAGATTGTTTGAGAGATCAGGAAGATATTTCATGCTTCCCAAACACTTGTCTTCCTTTCTCCTTAATAGTATTATGCAGGGGATTCGCTCTTTCCATCCATGCTCCTGCCTCCCCTGCCTTCTTACCCACGATCCATCCGTATGCTACTCTCATTCCTTACTTTGTTTGCGCACGTCGTTTCAATATTATCACATCTGGTATTCAATGTAAATCACATAGAAAAAAGACTATAATTAGCCTCTTCTAGTGTGTCATTCGAAAAGTTAAATGTTTTTCACTAAGCCAGTTTCTTTATATTTTACTCACTCACATAGCTAGATGAGTGGAAGAATGAATCGGTGTAGAAAAGGATGGGAGAAAATAAGGAAGAAATGAAGAACATTGCACCGTAGATCCATACGCACGACTTCTTATCTCTATGCCTCAATTTTTACCATTCCTTTGTCTCTTTCTGCTTAAAATCCTTATTACTTTGCTCCTATCGATGATGAATGGAGCGCCATTGCCTTTCTCATCAGAAAAGCCTTTTTGTTAACCCAATAGCAATCTTTAGGGGTGATTTGTCGGTTCCTTAAACCTAAATTCAACCGTGCACTATGCTTGCTGTGCTGCACTTACTTTTCACGTCTCAAATTCCCAATAAAGAGCAGCAGCATAAGGAGAACTGCTGGTGTACAACAACTTGCTCAATATTCATGTGCCACTGCGGAAGAACTGTAGCGCCGTACGCACGTCCAAGCTTGACTATTTTGGACTGAGCCAGAATAGGCAAGATTAGCGACCTAGGCTGGATTATGACGAACTCGAGTACGTTGCTATTTAAAATGACCCGCCTAATCAATTCGACACAACTCATTTCATTGAGAGTAGAGGTGTTCACTATAAATCGCGCAGACATTAGAGATCAAGGCACGCTGACTAGAAGTAGACCTAATGACGTCTTGGGAATGAATGGAGAGGAGATCTCTTGTCTACACCTCCTCTCTCATGTGCTCTATGCACTTACAGGTATTGCGTCTTACCTAATGTCATACCTTCTGTGCTCCTCGCATAAAATACATACGGAAAAGAGGAGTGAATGATTCCTACAATTTAGATTCTTACCTTATTTCTTTTACACTTCAGTGCCACTAGAGCATCTCGCTCCTCTGCCTCCTTTCGTGCTGGGCTCAATAAAATCTCTTTCGGTCGTCCATTCGATTGCTAGTTCTTTGGCCATTCCACCTCAACTCTACACTTCGCTAGCATTCTTTTAGCCATCCGCCAATTGACTTTACTTCGTCTAATTGCTTTTTCCTTCCTGTAACTCGACACTCTCACTTATTTCAGATTAAAGTGGACTCGGCACATGTAATTGGCAGGACTCATGCACCATGTGAAGAAAATTTCTCTCCTGCAGGGCGCATTGCAGGACATGAGAAAGGAGGCGTAGACAAGAGAGAGTGCTTGCCTTTCCATGTGTGTTTTGATCCCTAGTATCTGCGAGAAGGAGAAGACCCAAACTTGCATGACATGCAGTTGTATCGAGTTAATTAGGCAGGCCAAATTAAAATATTAAGACGGACTTAAATTTAATACATAAGACGCCTGTGGGGACGGGGTATGCTCGGTAGATGAGAGCTTAACGACCCGCCCCTAGCTATTACTATTGAGCTAACGAAGGGGCATTTCTGATGCGTACTCCTACTTCTGTGCTTGGAATAATTGTTGTTTTGCATTCGGGACGGCAATTGTGGTCTATGCGTTTTTTCGGCAGGAGTTGGGTAACATGAATTTTCAGCTGAATGAGACAGGGAATGATTAAGGTAGATGCGAAGAGATGAAAATTCGCTGGAATAGAAGGAGTAAGAGTGGAGATGGACAGAAGAGGATTGGAAATAAACGTTGTAGGATGACTCTCCGCATTGCTCTGGTGTAGCCTTCTTTACTGCTTTCTATATTTCTACCATCTATTCCTGAACTGATTTAATCGCTTACTCATCTGGACACGTGTCCAGGCAAAAGTTGAAGATTTCTTCCCAATGACACGTGAACTGCCTAGTCATAGCTCTCTTTCCATGTGATTATGCTGGATATCGAATATGAAAATATTGAAATGACGCATGCAAGTGAATTTTCGGGAGTGGAAGGTAGCGCAGGTAGAGGAAGGGATGTTAGCATCAAAATTTTACCCCTAATTTCTATGATATCTATCTGTTTTCCCCCTTTCAGCATCTCTAAAATTAAGGATTGAAAGCCTTGGAGTGATGAGGTGATGGAGAGGGTTGCGACGGAAGTAAAGGATACAAAGACGGCTATGGGGAAGAATGAAAAGAGGCAGGAGAGAAGCACCGACGAATAACTGAATGACATGAATGGCAAGATGGTAAAGGAAGACGAATAAATGTAGGCGTGGAACACGTAGAACAGCATTTCTGACAGTTAGTCGTGTGGTAGATTAATTTAAACTGACACGTGTAAATCGATTGCAACACGTGCCGTGTGGTGTCGCTCAGTGCCGTCTAGGTGTGGACGTTGGACAGAACTACCAAGAGGTGGTTTTGAGAGAGCTGGCGCCACTCACTTCTGTGCTTTCGTGACTTGATTAAGTTGTGTGCATCTTAGTGCATGCAAAGGAGGAAGAAGAGAATGAGAAGACTTAAATGCGCTGCCTCGTTGTGACTGCTTGTCCTCGGCTTTTCTTGAGAGGATGCCTGTTATGCAGTGACAACTCATTCCTTGCGATTACTATGGCCCGAGCGAAGGTGCGTTTCTGCCGATCAATCTAATTCCATACCAAGATCCATTGTTGCCTTGCACCAGGGAGTACAATGGTGGCGAGCAAATATCACCAACCTGGGCGAAGCAACGAAAGAATGATTGGGTACGAGACGAAAGCGAGAGGTTTACGGAGGGTAAGTAGAGGAAAGGATGGGAAAGGTCAACATGGGGACGTCTCTGCATGGTGCTGGGGCACTGAATCTCCTGTTTTTTTCTTTCTGCATGCTCTTAAATTTCTCCATTGGCCCACTTTCCTAGCCATGTATTTAAGTGGAGCATACAGAAATCGATTTTGTGGAAGGAATATGAATTCCTAACAAACGCTACACTCGAGGACGCTACCCATATTTCTACCCTGATAAATGTGAAACACACAAGGATATCAGTTAGGAAGATAAAGCAGGGGAGGAGGGGAAGCTGATGGCATACGTTATCCATAAATTTAAAACTTTTAATCTCTTCTGGTCTTTTGACGTTAAAACGGACATCAGAGAGATTGAGAGGGAAGCAGTGGCGATGGAGGCTGAGAAGCAGACCAAAGGTGAGCAGCTGACAAAGGAGTACTGAAGCACTGGTGAAGAATTGAGCAGTTGAAACGACGATAACCTGGAAAGCAAGATAAATGGTGGAAGGCGACAGAACGCCGTGTGATTGTTTTTTTTTTTTCACTTGATTGGTGGTTCGTGGTGTCTGGTGGTTTCTTAGAAGCAAATGTCATTTGTCTTTGTGCTTCTTTACTTCAGCTGATACTCGTGCATTATTGCGCGTGTGCCTTAAATGCTTCGCATTATCTCGGTTGTCATAACTTGATTTCCTTCCCACCATGGCGATTAGATAAGAGTGCGATGGAGAAGCAACTTAAAAAGCTGTACTTTTCCATTTTTGGCAGCACAAGAATCGGATGTTGGAGTGCTAAGAACTCGCAGCAACAAATAACAGTGATGACGAAACAACCGCTAACACTTACATCAATTAGGAGAATTGTGAAGGCTCGCCAAATAAGTGTCACCCATGTGAGATAGCTAAAAACATGCTTTCAAATATATCAGAATTACCTTTTCTTCTATTGCATGGACCGTAAAGTTGCGCGATGCATTTCCGATTGCGTGCTAACTGAGTGAATGTCTTGTGATGAGAAGCAGTTTTGCATTGCAGTGATGGGTGGTCAGACTCACAAATCATTCGGCCATTGCCTCATTAGTCTGCGCTTCATATTTTTTCAATCGCGAACATAGGCGTTCCCTACAAGTCCCTCCAGAAGACCAAACTTTTGCCGCTGCAGTACATCTGATTGGTAACATTTGAAGAAATTGTGAAAACCTGATGCATGGCAGCGCAAGACCTCTTCCGGCAAAATAACCATCTTTAAGCCTTTGCGTTTCGATGAGATCTAGACACCGCATTAGTTATTTATCTGTTATCCTTTACATCCTTTAAAACGATGTCCTTCATCACCTCATGCCGTGTGATGATAGGGTGGATTGAATAGATATGGAGATCTGCGAACTCGAAGTTTGATGGAAATGATGGTAATGGATTTGGAGTTGCCTGCTCCAAGAGCACAAATAATTTAGCGATGATATGCCTTCTTCAAGTGCATTAGTCAACCTATGTAGATTATGTTTGCAGACTGTAGAGAATCACTAAGAATGACACCATTCTAAGGCACAAATTTGGGTGTGGAGGTGTACAAAATGTTGCCTACTGGGATCGAATAACATGCAATTAAGCATTTTGGACATTTGTCAAGTCTTCATTCATCACAGATTTGCATTTCGCCTTAAGCAACAAAATTTTACACAAAAAGATCTTTGGCTCCATTTGCATTGAAATTGATTACCTTCTGTTTTACTTCAATTGTGCTTTAATAAATGCTATTTATCGAATTGGACCACTTTTGCTAATCGGTTACCCATTGTGCTTACACTGACCTCTACATAAAGCGAAGCAGAATGACCTTTCACGTTATATCTTTGTGGCACGAATATTTTTAACTAAATTTACACTTTTGGACAAGATCCCAAGTCAGAAGGCAATGATTGGTCAACCTCCGCCAGACCGTTAATTTCACAACCATGCCAACTTCTACTGCGTCCAATCAGCGCAGCGCAGCATGCGCGTAATTGGCTCATTTAAGCCAATCGCCTCCGAAGATGTAGTGGGCAATAACGCAGCATTGTGTGTATTGGGCATCTTTAGATTTTGCGAAACCCTTACCTGACAATTTTTGCAAGCGTGTGCATTTGCAATGTTCTCCGCAATCAACTAGTAGTAGGAATATCGCCTTATGATAAGGCTCTGCAAAACCACTGAACCTGCCAGAAATAACGAGCGCATCGGCTCAGTGTCATGTGCGAAAATTCCTTTTAGTTGCACCCTGACTTATTTATCTTTTAAAAAATGCATATGAACTATAAATGAATTTCTATCTGATGAGTACGGAAATTCTTCTCTAGCTAGATTAACGCCGTTGCCTTGACAACAAACTGGTTAAAAATCAGGTAATCCTAGTTTCAAAGTCGTCCATATGACGCATTGCTCAGGTCAGTTTCCCAAATCAAGCATTTAAGCTTCTGTCTGTGTGTTCTCAATTGTTAATCCAAACAAACTTTGAAGTGCGTAAATCACATCTCCAGTGAGCGACGGAACGAATAGGTGGTAATGAGGATTTGTTTCGATGCGCTTTCCATATGATTGACATTCAATACACCCCAATCAAAGGCGCTTCAACTTTGATCCACTAATGCTAAAACACAGTACTTCAGCGTTTGGTCACAGTTGCTATTATGCTAATAATAAGTGCAATGACGTTTTTCTCATTGACAAAATCCATGCAACTTGTTGCCGCCTCAACTTCGATGCCACTGACTTGCATAGACTATGCTAGTATAAGGTTAAAAGTAGAAGAGGGATTCAAACCAGATGCTCGACACAAATATGAGATGAGTTGGCTGATTTCGCTGAGTGTAGAGCCTCCTATTTTCACTTAGCAGTGCCACTAGTTATTGAGCTGCGCAATTTTCGAATCGTAAATTTGGAAATTAGGCGTAACAGAATCTGCACTGCTTATGAGGTGTGCCAACAATTATCTTGGCGATTTGCGCACGTGTCTGCTGGATGCTACTGAGGTCACCAGCCAGACAGGAGATAATTGGTAGACTTCTGAGGGGGCGGCATAATATGCAAATGCAAAGAGTGGGCGATGGCACAGTCATTCTGTAGTTGTCCAGTGAGTATATCGCAAGGACCACCTGAGAAGGAATCTGCGTGGGGCCTAATCCTGATCAAAAGGAAGGGAAAACAGGCACGTGAGCGAAAACACCATTATGCAGGATGTTTGAGGATCAGTAATCAAGTGCAACTTTCGAAAAGTTGGAAAGAAAAGCATTTTACGTTCGCAGGCATCTGAAACACCGATCTTTAAATAACGCGTGTCGGCCGTGATCATGCCAACATTTAGACTCATCGATTTCCGCTTTACTGAAAGGGTTCTGGAGGCGTCTTCGAACGTAAGACACTTTACCGATGTTAACCAAACTATTGGTTAAACAAATCTGTGCCTTGACGGCAAAATGAGCCAAAAATTTTGGATTAGACCGCTCGCTGATGCTTCAGTTAGAGGGATCGAGACATCCACCATCGTGTATGACAGAAGAATTAAATCTTTGCTTATCTCATCGCAGACATTAAGGCATGAATGAGCACTTGACACAAATAACTGTAATGCCAGCATCTACTTACATGCAGGTGCACATGTTCTTATTTCACTCCTTTTGTTTGTACAGATGCGTCAATGCGGGATGCCCATTTGTACCCAAAGGAAGGACAAAATCGCATGATTAACAATTAGCCGTATCAGCTTTGTCACCGATCGTGCAACATCAAGTGGAACGGGGAACACCTTCTGCCTCACAAAAGGCGGAAGAGACGGTCTCCGCTCTGGCTAAATCTCCAGTACTTTCAAGATCCACCTCCCCTTATGTATTCGCTGCAAAACGACCACGAAGGCAAACAAACCCAACTAAATCCTTCGCCACTAAAACGGCTGAAAATTGATGAGGCTGCTTCAAGTGAATAGGATATCTTAGGGGCAATGCCTGTACATTCCACAACAATTCCGAAATCGATCAGCTCTCCGAAGCCTGTACGACAACAGACATCCTGCATCGACTTGTCTTCGTCTCCAAAGCAAGGTGGAAGCTCAGGCCAACCTCAAACTACCACTACGATGCACGAATTCCCCAACGCCAAACACACTCCTATTTGACACCTCATCAGAGCTAAGTCAGCAGCTGCTACAGCCACAGGTGCAGCCACAGTTCTCACCGCCAAACACGTGTCAGCATCTTCCAGCACACATCTTATCAGTTCCAAATTACTCTCTTCTCCAGCAACTTTCTGCCACTGCACCTATGCATGATTCAGCAAGCTTTTTTACACTGCCAACCGCAGAACAACTTCAGGTACGCCAGACAGTATCTGAGGCACAAAGACAAGGCTGACGCAGGGTTCTCTTTACTCCGTACCAAATTGGTGGGATGATAAAATACTTTAACAAGAAAAACTACATCAATATGCATGAACGCAAAGAACTGGTGTGTCGCATCAACTTGACGGGGACTCAGGTTAGTCAAGCATTAAAGTGTTAAAAGAACACGTTTAAAAGACAGCCATTAGTGTGTAGTGATCAGTTGTCTACGATTGAGTCGTCAAAATTGGTCATATTTTTGACCCTTCTGTTAGGTGAAGATGTGGTTCCAGAATCAGCACTACAAAGCAAGGAGGGCTGGTGAGAAATTTCTAGCAATGAGACGCCTCTAACACAACCAAATGTTCGCGCCCCATCAACCGACCCGTGGGACAGCGGCCTCAGTGAAGGCTTTGGAATTGCTGAAAGCTCCCAATCACAACAGGAGCCCAGCAAACAGCATCACCATTGGAGCAGGTCCCTTCAGGATAAGGTGGTGATATGCCATCGAGGCACAAGCAGCAATTGTAGACACTGGCGGTGCCGCTTGAAAATCAGCTTGGTGCTGAAACAGATCAAAGGCAGGATGGTGAAGATGAGGACGTCAAGAAATCAGTCGAACTGATAAAGCGAGTTATTGGCTTCCTCTATGGAGCGTCTGCAGACTGGCCTTCGCTGTCTTTCATTTAGTAGCTATGATGGTGTTTTGCTCTTCCAACTGTTTTGTGGTCCTCATAGCATATTTTGATGGCAACCATTTAGTGCGCCCTAATTCTTTAAAAATAAATAAATAAACTGATGTCTTTTAAAGATGTTCTCGTGGGAACTATGCGTGGAGTTGGGAGTCGCTAAAATGAATTTTTTTGGAGGTGAGAGTCCACACAGGTCCGTGTATCACATACATGAGCGATAACAACGCTTAACCCATCGACGCGGTCGACGGTAATGTCTATCAGAGTTAGATCCATGTTCCACGTCACTTTCAAGGCCCACAAATCAGATCACTTTCCGAAATCCCCTTTTGCATGGACGAAATAGCTTGATCAGTATTTGAAATTTAAAACCTCATCACGTTCGCATGGTTCCATTAGTATCCATCTGATTACTGATGGCTTACAAATGGTTAAAATTTCCTCCTTTTAGTAATTATCCTCTGAATCACGTCCTCGTTGAGACCTATTCTTCTGCAAAGCCTGAGTAAACGCGCAGGCGTGCAAACGCATCCCTCGGATCATTGCACAACCCCGTTAACGGTCCCACCAATCAGCACACAGCTAGGGGTAGTGACTATGGGGCGGGTAGTCTAAAAGCATGCTTGACACAGTCGCGACAAGCACAATCAAAGGATGAATAACCGCAAGAGGGTCTTTTGCACGAAGCCGACCCCGGTGCTCATTTGATCCAGTTTGCCTCACTTAAGAAGGATGGTCAACTTTTGAAAGACCTCTTTACATGTGAATTGCCTTGCATTCAAAAGAGCGATGTCTAAACACACTGCATAACAGCGATGAGGGAATGCATTGTGTAGCGTGGCGACCAATACACCCTTTCCTTCATTCGGAATATCAGCTATTTAGTTTGCTTCAATCGATCCAATGCGACCTCACCGATTTAGAAGGAAACAGAGCCACCTCCCCCCTTTTTTTCTATTTTATACACGCAAGATAATGCTCCATTTTATAGTAATGGCTGCAGTGTATCAGGCCCTGGATATTTAGTTAACATCACGTTTATTTCTTGGCGTTTGCTTACTTGGTGGCTAATAAATTGCCCTTAGGTCTAACTAACCTGCTTTGCAGTGCCGATCGCGAACACACGAAGGCAAAGTGACCGGTGAAAAGCGTAGATGTCCGATTCACTTTCCCCTTTGCACCAGCAGTGTGCTTTGGTGGTCGAGATGGGAGAGATGGAAGTTGTATTCGCTGCAACATCACAACGGTACATTCGTGTTCTCAAACGCTTGTCAGAATTTTCCAATTATCACTAACTTATGTTTTTTGTAAATATCCAACTTGATGGAGTAAATGGTTGCAA
>JADWOT020001688.1:0-76000 GCA_036345935.2 Taenia hydatigena | reverse complement strand
AACGACACTGCTTTGCAGAATTCACCACGTACAGTATGGAGCAGAATCGACAAGTAGAGGAAGTCTTGAGAAGCACATTGTTGATTGCTTTCTCCTAATAAATAATTGATGTTAGCGAATCCGCTGTAAGGAATAGATTTTATGCCCACCCTTCAGCGAGATGAGATATCCATCACCATGTGTGATGTGTTCCAGTGGGCCGCGTCGTGATACGCCACTGCCAATACTGAGTCGAAGTTGAGTGCTTGTGTGCTCGATAAGGTCTCGTTAGCCTCACAGAAGAAAAAATAATGCTTTCTCAATGGCAACATTGCTGGACGTCTGATGCAGCCTTGCGATGATCAGGTCGTATCTGAGGCACAGCATTGTCAGAGGTACAAGTTGAGGTTTCACTTTTACTCTCCAACTCCCAAGCTAGGCAAAGGAGCCGATTTGCCAGAAGTGCTGATCTCATTAACTACTTAGAGTCAATTTCGAAGGATTACATGAAGGTCTTCATAAAATCGCGAAAGCATAAAGATAGCTTTGTAGGCTGGAGTAGTCTGTTGGATTTAAATCCTTTCTGCTAAAACCTTACTGCAAGGGTCGGCGTGCGTTGGCGGGCATTATGGTCTGTGGGACCTTTCAACTACCCTTGTTCTTGATCCTTAATGGAACGGATTTTGTTCGACAGGGGAGATTTAAGCCAATAGCCGAAGTTATACTCCAGATATTTAAAGAATGTGACACGGATTTTACAATAGCCTGCACTCCACTGCTGCCGAATTAAAAGATATCCGCTGTAAAAAGCATATTCTCGTCTAGTAGGCAAACATTATTCCAAGCTGGATAAGTTCATTCAAAACAACCTAGGATTTTAACAATCGCGTAGGAGCTCAAATGAGGACTGTTCTGTTCAGAAATACTATCCCTCACATAACAAGCTCGGGTCGAATGAAGGTGTGAGATAAGTCTCCTATATCTAGGGTAGATGCTTGAGACGAAGAGTAGCGACATTGAATCACTTACGAGACGCATCAAGTTCGCTGTATCAAGAGCATCCATCGATCCCCAAATCCACCATGATCCAGAAAACCGAAGATAAATAGGAGCATACAGCTCTTCGCATGCGCTTAATTTATGAAATGGGGCTGCTATGCTGACTAATTTGTGGTACAAATTGCATCCAATTTCAAGCAGCCTGCATGACTCACATCATCGTGGGTTCGTTAAATGGTCCATTATCCAAATCACAGGTCAAAGGCTCTACTTCATCCTCAGAAGACCACATCAAGTCTGAATCTCTTTTATCTGTCGCAACATTAAATAAAAGAGTTTGCGCAGCATGGACAGTGCTTGCTCTGTCCCTGCACCTATTCTGGAACAATTAATCTGCGTGCTATAGTAAATTTTAGTAATTATGGTAAGGATATCGAAAATGGGTAAGCGACCTGTGGCGAGACATCTCTTCCACACAATATTGCAAAATAACCCCCTTCCGAACATGGTTGATCAGAAGTCTCATGCCAATGAGGCCACACAAAGACTTTGACTTCAACTAGATGCTACGATGTCCAGTGTACCTTATTACACCAAGAGTTTGTTGTGACGAGTAAGTAGCTGCAGAATTATAGATCAATCTATGCAATTACACGGCATACTGCCTTGAGATATGGCTCCGTGTTGGCGTAACCAGGTGCAAAACTGCCCATTCCTGAAGTCACAGTTTAAACAACTCTGAGATTATGAGCTCAATCCGTTCAATTTCAAGGCAGTCTTTGTTGAGGAAAATATTAAAAAAGGACGATATGCAGCAACGAATAAAACTGCTTCCCATACATTCGTTGGCTTATCGCTGATTTTTGCTACAAGAACATTGCAAATGACGATTTTATAGCAAACAATAAAATACGAATTTATTTTATCAGATTATCGTCCTCTTATTATGTTTAGTTAGAGGAGCAGAAGTTGTGGCTGTCAAAGATAAATGAATGCTGATGGTGACTTGGTGATCACGCCTAAGTGTTCCCTGTCATGATTATGAGTGTAGGTGAGCGTGTCCAAAATGGCAATCGCAGGTGTTGTAAGAGACGTGAAGCAAGATTAAACACCGCCCTTGATTTACTGGTTAAGATCAGGTAGAAAACACCGATTTAGGTTATTGCTTCCGGATTATAAGATGGGGACAAATGAAGAGTCATTATACTCCTGGAATTTCAATTCTCGTAAAGAAAAGGTTGAAGTAAACCGAAGATAATCCTTCTGGCTGCATGCAGGGGACCAAAGATAGCCTAGATTGGTGAATGTCACTTTTACCAAGGACCAAATCAACAACAGTCTTTTGCGGTAGCCTGGAGTGGCAAGAATCACTTTGACTCCAGCCGTCTTTATTATGATTGAAGTAATTTTCATTCATTTAGAGGTGCAACAGCACCCTACAAATTGCTCTACTCTTCAAGCTAGTTCAAATAAATACTTTGAATTTAACTAGCACATACAAAAGCACTTCATTCAGCCCTTGATTAATAATTTATTATGGTACAAAGCGGCACATTTTACACAGGCTCCGGGCTTGACGCAATTATTTTAGGTCTCTTAGGCGCCTGCAGCGTACACGAACTTTGTAGCGAAGTGTAAAGGTAGCAGAAGCATGAACAATGACGAAAATAATTCCTTTAGACCCATTGGGTCTGGTTCAGTCATTGCTGTGCGGTGACAGCTTTGCCGCTGTTTGTGGGTGAGACCTCACTACGAAGTGGGCAGCATTTAAGCAGTATAGTGAATGATTCATATCTGGACCTTATATGAAATTTGCTTTAAAGCATGAACTTCAATCGAAGTTGAGAAGTTGAATAAAATCATAAGGTATTTGTCTACAGCTCTGTGTGAATTTACAGGTGCAAACCATGCTGGTCAAAAATCCTGCTGCCCTAGAACAGGCGACATACATCCCTATTACTTTGTAAGGCTCCAACAGTCATCACCTTAAAAGAATTAGTCCGATTTGTAGTTCACCAGCCCTAATATGTACAGAATCACTTTTGATTCTCAGGACATTGGCTCGAATCACAGGTGAAATAAGTGTCCCCTCCCACAACACGTTCATTCGCTAGCTGCCAATGCTTGGTACGCCTAGTTATGAGTATATCCCTGATCGTTCATTATGCACAGGGCTATCTAAAATTTAAATGCGTTTTTCCACAACGAGGTGTGATTTCACGTCTGTGAGTAAACATGGTCAATCCCTAAACTGCGTTTAAGTGGCACTCGCAAGGTTGGCTACCTCTCGCGTCCCAACGGCGAAGACGATTTGCGTTCCCGCACCCACTCGAACCTGACTCACTCTACGAGAACTCTAAAGCTTCCGCCAGAAACTGTGAAATGGAGTTGGAAGTAAGTTGAACCTCTCAGACTCTCTAAATAAATGATTTGCCGAGCAAGATATATTAAATTGTTTGCTTTCATTGTAATTCAAGTAGTTCTACTCGACAGTTAATTAATGAATGCATTTTGCAGGTGAGATCAAGCAATAAGAAGATCACAGACCTCCGTCGAGATTTGGTAGAAATGTTGTGCAAATACCTTAGTGTTGTTGACATAGTGAATGTTTGCACAGCGATTCCAAGCTGGGAGTGGATTCTCTTCCTGCAAACGCCCTACTCATACATCAGTAAGTGGAGGTGGATTAACAGACAGGTTTGTACAACGCTGTATTCAGACGAGTCACCTCCGTGCACAGCAGACATTTGCAAAGCCATTGAGCAGCACTTTAGTTTAATGCAGTTTGGCCTTCAATTCCCACTGATTCGAGCTCCTCATGGTGCGTACGATGGCGTCGCATGCCTTCTAGTTCTTTCCATCTTGACAAAGTGGGGGAACGTTTTCCGCCCTATACATCCATTGGAGCTGGACACTTATTTCTCTCTGAACATTGTTAACTCTACCGACCCTACATCAATATACACTCGGCCAACAGATTACCGCCTTCCTGCAAATGTCTATTGTCGTCCCCCAGGGTCTACCGACTTTCAACTTGTTGGCAGTGAATTGGAGGGGATCCTGAGTAGCCAAATACCACGATTTACTGAATTCGACTGCGTCCTCTATGTAATTAAGATGTCTCTTTTCACGAGGCACGGCCCCAATGTTATTATCGAGCTGCAAGCCATATTGAGGACCTTGTCAGCCAGACAAACTTTTGGGATCGTAATTATAGACGATGTGAGGAGGAGAGAGGAAAGTGGAATGGATCTCTTCATGGTCTATGCGAAGCAACTCGGTTTCTCTAATGACTCGCCTCTAATGACTACGCCAATTAACTGGCGCATTTGGCACGTTCATGACTGCAACAGTCACATTAAGCAGCGCATGGACATATTCGAATGGGTGTGCCAGGATGTAATTTGGAGGCGGATGCAAGAATCGCAATTTAATTAGCTACGATACTTTGTAGAATGCTTGGCTTTGTGATTAGATTTGCTTAGTTTGTTATGTAATAAGCAAGATTTGTACGATGTTGTCTTTCTCGAAGATGCTTTTCATCTGTACTGGGGTCAGGGATCTGGTGTTTTTCGCGTTGAATGGACTTGAGTACGCTTCTGCGCGGTCGAAGCATAAGATATGATGATTGTAGCATTGCTTGATGCAGAGAGTGGCTTCTTTCATTTCGACTAATGCACCTCCTTCTCATTCCCCGTTGATCTAAGTCCCACTGCGTTGTCAACTTAATCTGACTTGCCTACTGACGAGTTGGAAGTAGTTTTGCAAGCACGAATTTTTTACGCACAAGTTCGCGTATATTTTGCTTCTTGCAGCACTCACTTCGATTTACATTATTTTTTTAGTTGTCCGTCATCTTTGATCAAACGCTGCATTCGCTTTGATCCGAATCGGAGTCAGTACCTCCTGAGACTCCCGAGAAAAGATCACCGAAATGCTACACAGGAATAAAACCATCATGGTTTACTAACTCATTTTTTACGACTGGTGGCAGCCACTTTTATCCCATCTAAATCACATTGTTGGGTACTTGTCGATCAGTCAACGCATTGAAACCTGTGCCCTGATTTGGCAAGATAAGAAGGCGCTGTTATTAATTCCAACAGTAATTAGACAGCCTAATATTTTTTGGCGAATCCGCACCTCTACATGAAACAGTGGTTTGTGCTTAGAGTTTAATTACAAGCGACGACGCTAGCTGCTGAGTGAGAAATCATATCTCGGGTGATACGGAATCATGCGCTAATTTGAGCCGTATGTATTTGCTAACACTGGACGCTTTTACAGTCTGCTATGCATAGGATGGCGTCGGAGGAGAAAACAGGCAACTGTTGTCCTTCTGCTCTGTTGACAGACTACAAATTGAGACCTTACCTCTTGTGCAGGCACTTCTTCCCTTAGTTGCATTGCAGAAGTCTTCAACTAAATGAGGTCCGTCTGCAATTAGGCGACCAGTAAAAGCAGAGTATTCACACTTGAAGGAAAAGTGTGCTAACACATCTTACTCCCTTTGGCAAAAAATTGTATATCCACACAATCATGTGAACGCCTCCGAGGATACGTGATTAGCGCCAGGAATTGGTGGTTGACACTTTGGTGATACTCGCACGGAAAATGCCTTTTAGCAGGTAATACGTGGTGGAAGTGATGTGTTAGCGACTAAGACAGCGAGTCCATCGCAATAAAAAGCGTGCTACAAATGAAATTAGATTTTGAAAGGAAACGTGAACGAATTGTGAGAACGTACGTGGTGGATCTTCTAATTGCTGCAGCGTTTTCGAATAAGATTCCTGACTCCGCGACCGATCTGCGATTGTAGTCGGCGCAGTTAGATAATGCTCTATGAGCGACGAAATTGCTTTTGTTGACGTATGTGAGGATGGATATGCGCGGTTGACGTGTATCAAACTAACCTCACCATTGATTATATTAGGGTAATTTCATATGTTTTAAGCATTAAAGCAGCGATACCGTGGGTCACTGTTACATTGGAGAAAAATAAGGAACGCGTCATACACTTCTTATAATTATTTTAAAAGGACCTAATCCATCGCTCTGTACTGCACTTCCTCAACCTTTCAGTGCCAGTTTGTTCAGCATATCCATAGTCACTGGATCCGGTTTTTGTAAAAATCTGCATCTGGTTGCCCATGCAGAAACGTTAAGCCAACCGACTGAAAACAGTCAGGGGAAACTACGGATATGCTGGGAAGAGGAAACCAAGTGGAACAGAAGAAGGTAAAGCCGCTACCCATGAATGCTTGCTTCAACGTCGTAGCACCGTGCGCAGTGTCACACGATAGTGCGCAAATGACTATGATTTCGGTGGGCAAAGCATCACAGATGTACATGAGATAACTTGACAGAAGCACAATTGCTGGTTGATGCAGAAATGGGTTAGTAAGTTGTGTACTGACGCGTTGGTATGCAGCGAAAGGACCGAAGTAGGAGCAGTACAAATTAAATTCTTGCGAGGTTAGCTGACTTTATATAAAGCAGATAGAGAAGTGTAGAATGTTATGACTTGTTTTAAATGAATAATAATAGTAATAATAACTTGTGTGGGTTTGTATGTCTACAGATGAGAAGGTGTGAATGTAGACCAAACGCAGAACAATGCATCAAACGAATAAAGCAAGGGTACATAAGAATGCAGAGATAGGTAGGATGAAACTAAATGGCAAAATCACTTGTTAATTTGCTTGGTATATAATTAAGAGCCAAAAGGTGTAGTACAATGGGAGACGGTTGGTCCGTTTAGCTCTTGTTGGGAAGATATGTTAAAGGGAGGAAAAATCTCCAGCTAAAAAAATCGAGTTCCATAAGTACTACTGATTTGTCGAGTTGAGTTTTATGGTCATTTCTTTACATAGTGCTTTGAGCTGACCTGCAATGGTGACTAGAGGGGGGGTAACTGGGTTGCGGTAAGGAACTCTCGGTCTTCGTACATGTGACGGGCATAACTTAACAGTCGTTTGAGGTGATTGCCATCTTCCAACAAAGTGGCAAGGAAGCGCAGTTGAGGTGTTTATGCAGATCTCCTCTCTTGTTACTCCGACATATCTGGATTGCCTATTCTAGGGACTGTGTAAGGCTTAAAAACTGATCTTAAAAATATACTACCCCAATGTGACACTGCTTTATCTAATGGTTTTTGACCTTGTAAAATCATTTTTCACTTATAGGCCTCATTTCATTCATTTTATATCTTTGAAATCAATTTTCGATGCTGACACCTTAAAGCATCCTTGATACGTCTGAGCGACAGCCTCTGTTCTGATTCTGTCAACATCAACTACTGAGCATATTAAAGTAGAGGCCGCATCCACTCCAAAGTAATAACAGCATTACAAGGCTTTATTTCAGCGACGTAGTGTTTATCAATGTATTTACGCCCTCATGAATCGACTGATCCTTCCAAGTTCAAAAATCTTGCAAGCATTCATCAGGATGGCATTTAGCTGCTCCATTACATGAGTGCCTTCATTACAAATCGGTGTAAACGTCGTTTTCATGGTGGCCACCCAGTGGACATTGTTTGCCCCTACAGTGAATGGGATGCCGGATTTGCCGTTATATGGGGTTATGGTGTGATGTTTTGCACTAAAGTCTCGTTCTCCATCACAGACCTCCGCAACATTGTGACAGAAGGCGTGGATGCAGCCAACGCCTATCCTTGAGTCGGTTCACCTGGACAGTGAAGTGATCGTCTTAGCTATATAAGCGTGTAATTTACCTGATTCTCACCTTGTTTCGCATTGCCTTTAGGCATTTAGGAAATGGTTTCCACAACCCTGGTCGGATTCATTTTTTGCTGTTGCGTAGCATGCATACGTGACGTGTGCTTCTCAGCACCAAAGCAAGGCTAGCAAGAAGGTTGTTTACAATGTTAACAGTAAAGCTGATAAAGACTAATTGTCTTTTGTGTTTTTGGAGTTGGGTATGACCCATCGGATAAACAAACCTAAATGCAGTGTGGTTATTTTCTCGGCAATACAACCGTAGACATGTGTACTGTGGTGAATTTTCCCATTAAACGGGCAGACTCGTTTCCTGAAAGCATGGTGCAGTGCTCCTGTTACTGCTCTTCTAGGTGTTGCCATTGCCTTTCTTTGGTAAGGATTCACTAAAACTGAATAGGAATTTGCTAAATTTTTTTTTGCATGCAACCTCATCACCATACCAGGCTTGTCGAGCATGCACAAACAAATACATTGAAATTTTAATCCAAGAGGAAGTGCCAGGTCTAATTCTGCGATACATGGGCTCACGGTCACACAACATTGCGACTAAACGTTACTTTGCTGGCCTGACTTAGTGCTTCGGTACTTTGTAATTAGAGTTGTTGTTAGATGCTTTTATTTGTTTAATGGCGTGAAGGCACGGGCTTTGAGGTGCATTATAAAGGGAATGGTAGTACCAGTGTTTAGGCCTTTGTTTAGGTCATTTGTTTTTATTGGCCACTCAGTTCTTGGTGGACACAAAATGCAGCATTTGAAAGGTCTCTTACTTCAATATGGAGACCATGCCTTATTTGCAGCGTTGTCTTCTGTAATGCCTCCAACTCTCTGCTAGAAAGTGTTGTATCGGGTCGTCAGAACTTTAAAACACCACTTTGGCAGTAGTAGTAGTTTTAGTGGCACCTCAAAACTGTGCCACCGAGTGACTGTCTGCATCGCCAACACTTGTTTCCCCCGTGAATGATGTTATTTTTTCCGTTGGGTGAAACCATCTACAGGTCTGCTCAAGTCACCGGCAGGAGGATGGTGTTGGGAACACGAGTGGCGTGTGGACTAAACACAAGCACACCTGAGGTGGTGATTAAAAGGATATGAACTGCTACTAAGTATTACCGGCTTAGCATCAGCATTTTTTGCAGAGAAGGCTTTTATGAGTTGGTGTAGTCGTAAGCCTCCTCCTTCTATGCCGCAGTTCGAAGATCCCTTTGTCTTGAAGGTGTGCAATCCAACACCTCATTGCTGACTCAACCGCATGAGTTGGTGCATCGGTCGATGAATCAATAAGACCACCTTGTGTGCAGTCGCTGTATTTCTGTTATCATTTTGATAGTCTATCGATCCACGGATCGATCGATAGTGCCGCAGGGCAAGTTGAACTGCAAAAAAATGCACGGGTAGAAAAAGTGAACTCAAAGGCACAAATCCATGGAAACGTGCCCTTGTTTATGACGAGAGAGTCATTTATTATTCCAACCCACGGCAAGTTCTTGAATCCTCTCCTCCTCTTCCTCCACTTGTCATTCTTAACTCATTATATATTTCCTGTGCCTGAGTCCCTTCTCACACCTAACTTTCGGGACGGCTATGAGGTTGCAAACGATTAGGATGCGTTTGCAGCACCTTTAAAGAACTGTTTGGGACTTTAAGTGCCTTGGCAACAATTATCTAGCCATTATAGGGACCAGATTTCCAACTCAACTCCACTGATCAACGTCACCTCCGTCTGCAATCAGTGGTTAGTTGCTCTTGTCGCCACCACATGAAGCAGCTTCTCTATGCTTACCAAAGATTGAACTCATCAAATTTTTGTTTGGCAGACATTAACAAATAAAGAGTAGTTACTGTGTTTTTCGCAAAAGAGCTCAAACATCCTGCTCAAAATTTGGTTTAATTAAAGAGGAAGCTAGACCTCTTTCAAAATGTCTAGTGTGTATTACGCCTTTCAATGTTTTCTACGCGAGCTTGCAGCTTGGTTTTCCATCCGTTAGTCCATTTCTTTCGGTTTGTTAAAGTGTGCCACCCCTGAGTTGTTAGTTGGAGTCCTTCTGTGAAGCGCCCAACGAGATCCTCGATCACTCAGACAAGACCCGAGTACGGTGATTGGGTCAACAGACTGTTGATTACTTATTTACCTCCGAGGCCTGCAACTCAATAAATGCCTTGACACAATTGCACAACAGGTCTGATTTTGCTGTTTAACCTATGCGTTGTTAGTGGGAGTAAATGCCCAGCTAACCACTTCAGGTTTTTCACCAAAATGCACCTAACAGATGTGTTCAATGCCAACCTAAATCACGTTATCCAAAGTCAAACGCTACAAGATCACCTGTCAACTCACGCTATCACTGCTGTAAGGAGACACAATGACATGAATGCTCATCTTCTATTAGCAATGACTGCCGAACCCTCAAAGTGGACCACGGGCTTCAAACATTATTATTTTGTTTGGGTAGAGGTCTTGCAGCTTCAACGATGTGCCGTGCAATACCAAGGGCGAGTTTGTTCGCCATGCTGAGTAAAAGGCGTGGATGGGCATAGAATACTTGGTCATTTGGCTTTTCAGATTTTTTTGGATGAGAATCGTTATCATTCAACCATGGAGAAGCAACAACTTTGTCAACACTCGGAACAATAGTCGAGATAAGCCATAATTCGAGGGCTGAGAGTGTAGTGCTGACGTACTGAAGAAGAGGTGGGAAGGTCTACTGATATGCCTCATAAACAAATTCTCGCACAATAAACGCAGATGAGGGTTTTAACAATTTACGAAATTGAGTATAATGAGTTACGCAGCCAACGAACGCATTACATGCAAACCTCAATGCAGTTGAAGACTACTTTAAGTGACAAATCCCTGCATTGATCCACTAACGCCATTTGTAATAGTAAAAGACAAGGAATCATCAAACAGGCTCTAACTATCCTTCTTCCTCTTGTGCCTTCAAGGGACATGTCGTTAGGTGTAAAATTGGTGAACATTTCATCTTCACTTGCAAAGCAACAGCGTAGGGTAGTTGGCTTGAAAATCATTTCGCTGAGCGGCAGGCTACGGGCAAATTAGAGTGGGGCCAAGGCAACATCGCTTGATTGGATGGGTTTACTCATTATTAGACCTTAAGGATACGCTCAGTGTGGTATTTGAATCTGTTTTTCAAAGAAAGTTATAACCTTCAAGTTTATTTGTGGCTTAACCCCTAGTAAAGCCAGATCGCGAAAAGCATTTTCTCATTTTAAGGGCCGCATTCTGCATTGTCAAGAATTTATTGAGAATCCTATGCTTTACTTTTTAAAAGCTTTGACTAAACTCTTTAGACACAATGTCAGCGACCATATGAACGGGTAGTTTAATCCTTGATCGAAATGTTTCCCGGCACACTCTCGCATCTGCCTCCACAAAATGCATGGTGAAAACAGCGCATATCGGCGTCACAAGCTTTGCAGTCTTCTCTTGTCCATCCTGCTGCCATCAACAGTAGAGTAAGCATAAATTGGTCCTGCAAGTGGTTCTGCTTCTAGTAAACAAGCGGCAAAGTTGGCATTGAACTCAGTTTATTCGCTAGAAAGAAGCTTATCTTGCATGATTTGGCCTGGGATTCCGCCTCTAGATTAAGTAGCAGACGTTTCGGTTCGTGTTGTGGCGCAAACTTCTATTACTTCATACTCTTGCCCCTGCATTGCAATGATACGTGGTCTGGAGATGATCTACACAGAAAGAAGGATTGACAGATTTTGCGGTTTCGCCTATTTGTGCACTGATCAGACCTTCACAGTTAGGCATTCGACGAGATGAGTAGGATGATGTTAGACGGACGCACAAGGGTCACCAACACGTAGAAATTAACAGTTTCCTGTGAGACTTCGTCAGAATCCGCAGAGTCCTCAGCATCAGGCAAAATTCTTTCGTGTGACTTCGGCCCTCTGAGTTGGCATGTGAGTGAGTTTCTGCGCTCTCACCGTGAATGGGTTTGGAGAGAGCAATAGAATGGCGTGCAAGAGCACAACGCAATAAACTCATGTTTAACCACTTCCTTAAATAAGCGCAATCGAGTTATGACTAAAAGAATCAGAATATTGTTTTCTGCTGCGATTACCTATCGCAGTTCTCGTGGTAAATATTTCTATTAGAAGCATTTTCGAATTACAAAGCGCCTGTAATGGCAATGGACATTGAGGGACCACAGTTATATCACTACGGTCTACTTTATCCCGTTTGGTCTCGCTCACGATACCTCTTTTCACCCTGTTTTATTCTGTCTTAATCGCGATTGCTATTCTTTACTTTGCTGCCTACTCAATTTTTCTCTCATTTCCTAGAGAAAATGTAACAAATGTAGGCAGATTGACATATTGGAGCCCATTTTGAAAGCAAATCCTGGATAATATCTGAGTGTCACTGTGCCCTGTTATGCCCCGTTTTTTACAGCTTCAGTTTTGATTGCCTTTCCGTTCTTTGTTGTTTCCCGCCATTGTTTTCTCATGTTTTTGAAGAAATAGTAACTAATTGGGTCTGGTCGACACATTTCGCATTGCATTCCATGCCGCTTCCTTTCGCAGTGGGTAAATATGGTAGTCCTTTGTTAGATAGATATTTCTGCAATGCCTCGACTAATGTAATGGGCTTCCAAACTCCATTTGTTTGGGAATTAGTTTGTGCCTGTTAAAATTTGCTAGCTGGTGCGGTACTTATTAAAGTGTTTGTGTGGAGGTGAACGTCAGTTAATGATAGTTTAGTCGAAGGTAGAATTCTCTGTCACTGTCATTGTCAAATCCAACGAATCAGATCGCTGTGACTAGGGTATGAGTAAGTCGTGGATTAGTGGAGACCGGTGCTCGGGCGTCGACAACATCAGATCGTGACTAAGAGTTGAGAGTTGTTTCACGGTTGATGCACAAAACTTTGTGCTTAAAGGTCTATAGTGACAGCTTCACTTGGTCTTCTACCTCCTCCTTTCCAAGGATAGTCGGCTAATCTTCACATCGATTCCCCTTCGGCATTGTTGTCTAATCCGAAGTGCCAATGAAAAAGCGTAGTCTTAGCCAGGATGTGGCTGATTTTGCATAAGATTGACGCTTCCTCAACATCTTTGATTTTATCTTAGCATACGGATGAGGCACCACGGCTCTCAAGTTGCGAGTTGAACAAAGGTCGAACAACAGGTTCGCCACCTTCATTTACTACCGCTTGCACTGCATCCCATCGTTTGCAGCTCTCACGCAAGCAACATGGACAAATCGCCTCTACTTGACATGAAAGTTTACACCAGTTTTACGTGCTGCATTGCTCAACCTGCCTCTCTTTAGCATCTGCGCCTTGCGGCCGTTTCAAGTGCTACTCTCTTCCCACCACAAATGGTTTACTTTAACATGAAAGAAGGCAGGAAGTAAAGAGGCCACAGGAGGAAAATCGAGACCAAATGTAATGAAGTGAGTCGGTGGGTGGTAAAGTGTTGGCGACATGTAGAGTTAAAAGTAGATGGGCAACTGACTGGCCATCCAACGAAAGACCAAAGGAGATCTTACTAGGCGCAGGATAAAATCTTTTGAAGGAAATGATGGAAGGAGTGAGCCCTTGCACCTATGTACACTTAAGTCTATTCGCACACGCACCTTCTTACCTGATTCCTCGCAATACCAATTAAGGTGACCCTCCTAAAAAACGAAAATCGAAGTGGGCAATAAAACATATGCAGACTCCGGTAGACAAACGGACAGGAAGGCGCAGTCATATAGTGAAAAGGGCACAAATGGACCGAAGATGTAGAGAGACTCTCTGCGAGATGAATGTAGGAAGTGGGCAATGAGATGGGCAGGCAGAAGTTCGGCCAGCCCACAAAGTACGAAGCAGTAGCAATGCGCCTGCCTTTACTCTCGAGGTGGTAAGTGGAGAAAGGGGAGGAGGATGAAGAAATGGAATTAAGACGAAGTGATGTAGAACAAACTAAAGTAGTCAAATGAAACATGAACCGGAGGATTGTCGGCAATACAAGCTAGGTACGCGAAGACAAGACTTAGTTTTAGGCACAGGGTGGTTCGGACAGATCTAGTTTGGCCTGTGCTAATCTAATCTGGTCATGCTCCTTTGCCTGATTTAATCATGTCGCTATTAAAAGAAAGACTAGTGGGGAGACGACGTACACTTATTAAGAGGGCGCTGTCGGAGGAAGAGGTAGAAGGAGCAGAAGGATAGGGTAGGAAAATGATATTAGATTCGAAGGAGATGAAGGTAGGAGAAGCGCAAGGAAGGCAGAGGCGCCAGATGTTCTCGTGCCACTAAAGTGGAAAACAAAGTTAAAATATCTCAGTGCAGATGCGTTGAAGATTTGGATGAATGGAGCACAAACAGTAGGACATAATGCAAAATGCAATACTTTTAAGCATATTGAGCGCAGCAGGGGACGGAGACAGTTAACGGCGGTTTGCCGGAGTTTGGCATGAGAATAGAGGAGTAGACAGAAGGTCTTCTCTTCACTTAGTTCAAAGACTTCATCAAATCGGGTTTTCGAGTGTGCACCTTGATCTTTAATATCAATTCACATGGCATAGAGGCACATCGAGTCGATTGGGCGGGCCGAATTAGAGTGCTAGGGCTGACTTAGAACGGTAACAATAAGGCTCCTTACTTAAGCTTGTCATAATCTAGCGCAAAATGCTAATCTGGTCTATTCTGACTCAGTCCAAATTAGTCAAGCTTAGACTTGCGTACCGTGCTACAGTGCTTCCGCAGTGAGACTTAAATATTAAGCAATTAGCTTCACATCAGCAGGTCTCCAGATGCTGCTGCCTACTTGGGACTTCGAGACATGAATAGTAAGTGAAGCACGGCAGGCGTAGTTCAGGGTTTAATTTTGGTTAAAGGAATCAGTGATTTACCCCTAGAGAATGCCCTTGAGTTAACAAAGAAAATTTCCTGATGCTTACCCTAATTCTATGCCCAGACCAATTGCTATTTCGCATTGAGAATGGCAACGGTGGTCCATTCGCTATGGATGGGAACAAAGTAATAAGAATTTTAAGCTAAAAGAGACAAAGGAACGATTATAATTGAAGCAAAGATGCAAGAGTTCGTAAAATATGGAGCTGCGATGCAGTGCTCTTCATTTATTCGCCACTTTCTCCCATCCTTTTTCGATACGGATTTATTTTCCCGCTCATCTCTTCGGATGGCGCACTAGAAGAGGCCAACTATAGTTTGAATTTTCCATGCGATGTACACTAGATAGCGGATGTGATAATGTTGAAACGATGCATGCAGATGAAGTGAGGGATGAGAGTGGCACACGGATGGATCGTGCAAAAGAAAGAGGAAGCAAGAGCAGGTTTGGAAGGAACGAGTCATGTGCATAATGCTATTGATGGGAAGTAAAGTCATGTGTTTGAGAAGCATGAAATTTATTCCCACTCCTTCGAGCGATCTATTCTTTTTAAAAATGCGCTGCCTGATTTACCTTAATCGACTTCTTTTCCATTGTCGCATAATCTCACATAACTACATCGTCACTATTCAAACCTGAGCCTCTTCATCTTTGCCCTGAGTGCACAAACCTTTCTCTATTTTCGCATTTTACTTTATTATTGCATATTCTTAGTTTTCCTTGTCAATACAAATAAGTTGCACTTTGGCTGCATCTACATTGCCAGATTTTATAAGGCAAAATGGTGCAAGAATTTACAGAAGGAGGAGAGCTGCTGATACTTAAAGCTGAACAGCTCTCGATCAAAACAGATAAAAGGGAACGCGTCTCTGGACCCGTAGTGTCCCAGCTTTCCTTGCCATAAGAGACACCCCACACATTGGCCACGCCTAAGTCGTCTGATTGCAAAACGAGAGCTGCTGTGATCTCTTACATAAGAGAACGAGCTGCTGACTCCAAATCTCAGCAATTTTTTGCCAATATTGGTAAAACAAACGGAAATTTGCATCCTTGCCATTCCAGGGTTCGTTGCCGAAATGCGATCATTGCGCTTCGACCAAGCCTACAATGTGAGATTGTAAAGTGAGAACTACGGCAAGCAATCGGTCTTAATACTGACCGATTCTATATCCAAATTGCATATACTTGCACTATTACAACCTTCTTTGCCAAAAGGGGCCGCAAGCAGTTACGAAAGAAAGCAGAAGCTGAGTTTTATTTCTGGCCGATTTTGATTGTAATGAAGAGAGAAGAGCTTTGCCCCATACCCTTGCTAAAGCACCTACAGAACAAACATGCAGATGACTTTTGATTTTAACCAATTTTAGGCATTCGTGCATTATCAAATATCTGTGCCGAATTAGGCGCTCTTATCATGGGCCGAACATTACTTTTTATAATTTGAAACGAGGATTGCCCTAAGTAATTAATGATTGGAATAAGCTTCTGTGTTTTAAGTCTGATGGAGTTCAGATTTATAAGCTTGCGTCATTATGATTATCGGCCAATCCTAAGTTTCATTGCAAAAAACAGCTACTAGTGATGGAAACAGTAGCTGAGTATAAAACTGAATGATTAGAGATGAAAAACGAAGAATACAGATTGCAGCTATGTGCTTACGCTACCCGAATTTTTGCATTGAGATCATTCACATTACATCGTGTTCACTCCTGAGCATCAAACGTCCTACAATTAAACTGCGCTTCACCAAAACGTAGGTAACCTGGCATTTGATACCTACTTTTAATTAGTTGTAGATTTAAATGAACAAAAAATGGCGCAGTGTAATATCTGTACCCTCTGGCTTTTTGTTACTGCCCACTCTTGGTGCAGCTGCTTGGCAAAAAATGTTGTAGTTTCGGAGGAGACCTACGTTTTGGCACCGTAGCGATTTAACTGTCAAGACTTTTTTGGATCCACCTTGAGACAACTTAAGAAATACTTAGAGCGCAGTGCATTTAGGCTAATTTGGCATCGTTTCGCTTTTAGCACACAGTGATCTAAGCAACCAGTCAAAACATTTCCGATGGCGGTTGAACGTGGTGAACAACTCTAAATAACTGATTTCTTTTCTTGTTTTGTATTGAAGGCTTCTGGCTACAACCCTATAGCTGTTAACTAACCCAAAAAGCTAATATTTTGTGTCCCTTTTCTGGATAGTAGTACCATAGCGATTCGTATGAAGCAATCTTAATGTGCGTTAGTGATTGGGGTCTTGGTGCCCTGTCATCTAAATTAATAATTTTGCAACAAAATAATCAGTCAGCTCGAGTATAGCGCTTCAATTCTCACATGTGGTGCGTAACGTTCTGCCGCCCACTTTTAGAATGAATGCAGCCAAGTTTGTATGACGCATGATGTTTTCTATAATAGGATGCAATTTTTCGTAGCTTGTATACCAGTTTTCGAAGATGAACAACATTTGGTTTCTATACGCTCGCAAAGATCAATTTTAGCAGCTGTCCTAATGCCAACCTTGACGGTGTTTTGTGTATTTATAGGAATCCTTAAGAGTAAAAGTTCTTTACTCGACAGTAGTTCATCAAGTTTGGCAGTTTCGCGGTCATTGATCGTGTTTCGTGCATTATCTGTCGATATAGACAGCACGTTGCGTGTTTTGATTGCGGCATTTTTGGTTAGATGAGCTCCGTTGGTTAAGGAAGGAAAGAAACTGTTTCATTTTGGGCTTCGCGTGAAGCCAATGATGGTCCAAACCTTAAGGATGGCAAGAACGTCCCTATCTGTGGTGGTACACTTAATGTGCTCCAAGGGATTGCTGAAAAAGTGCAGAATTTGAAGTTTGAGTTCTCTCTTACTCTCCACTCCGACCTAGAGGTTGGTGTGATCTGTGCTGTACCACAATGAATCCGTTGTGCACCCTTTTCCCGAAGTAAATTCACAAATGCGATGTGACAGCTACATTTTCCAAATTGTAGCAGTAACCATATCAGTCGAATTTATCGTGTTCATTGGACGCGGACGTGGCTGCAGTGCCCTCCGAAGGGGTAGTTGAGTATTTTCTCCTCCACTGGGGAACTGAATGTCGTCTCCTGTAACTTCAGTAGACGCGATCGGACCAAGCCTAAGCCAAGGTCGTCAAGATTCTGCTGCGCCCGCTGCGTCAACGTGCATTCTACTCCATCGTCTCACAGCGTATCAATCCGCTGCCTTTAAGTTCGAATCCGTTCCTGCAGATTCGAGGACGTTTTTCAAATGGAGTATTTGGTGACTCAGGTGACGATGGTATGCAAACATTGCATTTTACCACTCAAAATGGGACGACTGAACAAATGAGGCAGCACACTAGCAGTTTTTCTTCCGAGTCTGCAAAGGACAGGTACTTCGTTGGGGCCGTGCTGCCTCTGGAGGGCGTTCTGGCAATCAACGTTCGCTGATGGAAATTTGTCGAATCTGTTGGAAGTCTACCACGAAGTGGGTTGCAAGCAGTACCGTGTTGCGACTCCTGCGCTTTGAAGCGGTAGGCAAAATGAGCCGCTCCAATGAGTGTGATGATTGTGGATGCATGGAGGAAGTGACTCTCCGATTAAGAGGTACGTACAAATACACATTTATGCACATTCGAAAAGCCCCTATTTACGCACGCTACTTGCCGTTTTGCCAACTTTGATGAGATGTTACGCATGAGCGCGAGGTGGTTTTTTGCACTGGCCACAGCTGCAGTCTGTTCTATGGGAATCCAGGGCTGGTTTAGGGCTAACTGTCTCTTCTTATTTCTCATTTCCCACGTGTTCCACTTGTTTGCTGCCACCAGTTGTTTAGATGCATCTACTCAGCACTGGTTTACTTTAATCGTTGGCAGTTCTAACTTTTGTGCTCATTGGCATCTGGTAATGCCACTGGCTGAATTTGTCCACTGTGCGCATCTTGTTATCGCTTTTCGTTTGGAAGGGTAGATGGCGTACTTTCGTCTGTTACTCGTTTTTTCATTCTAATCTGGCCGGGAAAGGTTGTGTTTAGCGTGTTTCAATGAATATGCATGTGCTTTTTGAGAATTTTGACTGGGACAAGTTTTTTGTGTTTATCACAAAGTGTAGTAAATTCGTAGTTACCGAATTGAGTGTACTGGATGCTGATGGGCAGGACGTGGCAGCTTTTTTCATTGCACGTGTGGGCATCTGTAATGGGCTGGAATTGTCAGTTCCAAAAAAGTGTTCTTCCACATTCGACAAAGTAGCATAGACAATGCACACAGTTGTATCAAGTGAGTAGATTCAAATTAATTTACTTGTGGTTGGGAAGCTTGCTGCTGCTCTACTTTTTATTGTTTAGCAGGTTTGAGGAGGACCATCTCGTAATTGAATGCGCATTTGTGGACACACTCAGGTTTCGTTGAATGTCGGTCAGTTTCACGGGTTCCTTCTGCTGATGTTATTTGAATCTGCCTGATTAGTGTTTCTTGTGTAAACCACCGGACTGCGTGCCTTTACTATTGTCAAAGCGTGTATCCCGGGATGCCTGCCCCGAAATGCTTATGAATGAAGTGTGCATTGGAAACGTATTGTCACGGGGATGACCTGGAAGGCAACACACTGATTGCCTCGGTTCGTTCACTCCTCTTCCTGTAACAATGTAGTAGTTTCAGTGTAACCTTCGCCCTCCCTTTAGTCATAGTATTAATTGGCCTTGGCTTTAGCTGTTTTTCTTTGGGACTAATAGTTGGCTAAAGGGCCGCGGAGACAGGAGAACGCGGAGATTTGGCGTCTGCCTTAGGTTGGCTAGGTTAATATTCTTGACGGCTAATAGTCGGTGGGCGTCCTCTAAGACACAGGCAAATGTGCACTGACAGATGTGTGGGTGGATAGAGAGGCGACGGTGAGGTGATCTGTTCATTTCGCTGTCTACGGACGACCTACCTGCCTGGTTTTCTTGATAAGCTTTACTCTAGCGGCATGGGATGTGGCGTTGGAACGCTTTTACAGTCCTGCTTGATGTGATTAATCGTGCTGAAATCGCTTCGTCTGCGTCAGAAGATTTGGCTGTTAAAGATGCTAAAATTAACACCTTCGTGGTGCCCTCGTTCCGAGTGTTTGCGAAACATTGCTTTTTTTATGATCGCGTTGTTGCTGCTATCAACGATTAAGGTGGGATTTGCTCATAGTGGAAAGAAATGGAATGCCTCGTTATGTCAAGCTGCCTTATTTACACACGGTACTTGTTCTACAGTTTTAGGCATGCACGCACACACACATTGGCTGGTCTATTGCCAATGTTATCGATTGTCTTTGGGTGCTGTCATGCGTGTGTTTGATGCAGTGGGGCTATAAGTGCACTGGGTTAATGTGGGGAGGAGGGAGGGTGTCATCGGCATTGACATGTCCGAGATATAGAGGCAACCCTGTACTCAAGAGCTTGACGATATGGGGCGTCTGTCTCGTTCCTTTTTTAATGCGACGTCTAATGTTGAGCCGACAAATCCTACGCAGACATGGACAAAGGTCGGGTGTGGTCTAATTGCACCCTAGCTCTGCGGCATTAGTTGGCTTTGTGTCTGTCTCATGAGTGCTTTTTTTTGTGGTGCGCCGCCTTAATCGTGGTATGTGTATGGCAGTGCTGGAAACCTGGAAATGGCAGTCGTCGCGAGTAGCGTTTTGCCCCCCCCTTCCCCTCTACTCATGATATCCCTTTCCACCATCATGCCTATTGTGGGTGTTGTTTTGAGACAATTACTTTGCGAATTGCTGGAATTATTTTATTATTTATTTGCGCTTCTGTTCCTTTTTATTAAGTTGCTTGGTCAATTGTTAGGGATGCAGAGGTAGAGGGCAGGTGAGGCGGTAACGCTAGTGTTGGCTGTCTAATGACCTTTTGCGTCATTCCGTATATCTCAATCCCTTCATCTGTCGACTCGCCTACATGCCTGCCTATCAGCCGATTTTCTCGACTATCGATCTGTTCACCTGCCTCATTCTCGACCTGCAAAACGTGTGGCGGTCAATTTGGGCAGCATGCGGTAGGCAAATGAGACTGACCGAGACGGATCTGTCCACAGTGTTCACAGAAAGGATTCAAATAGTTGGCAATGGGTAACCTTGAATGGCCAAGATTTTGGAACGCACTTTAGCCGGGCGAATGCAAAGCTACTGGGGAGAGGTAAAAACACCGCATCAGATACTGGTCATTGCAGTTTTGATAAAAAGCATATATGGTGCAAGAGCTGAAGACATGGAGGTGCTCTCCGCTTTCGTGGACAGTATGGAGGACTTTGAGAATAGTCCACTGGCCACCACGAGTGTAAACTGGCGCCTTCGTTGCTGCAAGTGCTTTGGAATCAACTACTGGAACACAATGGAGTTGTTGGAGTTTGCCTGCTACGATTTGAGTTTGAGGAGGAGCGCTGACAGTAGCACGTCGTCATCTATGTGGGAGCCACCAGATGGAGGACATGAACTGCTCGTGTATCGTGAACCACCACCATCTCCACCTGCACCTTTACCATCACATATGGAATAGGCTGATTCGGATGGTTGAATGGAGGAGTGGAGAGAGGATGTAATGAAGTGTATTTTCCTACTGCATAAGAGAGTGTGGCAGTGCAGATTGGTTTGTGATGCAGAATGTTTGGGAGAGCAGGAGGGTGAAGTGTTGGGAGTGGAAGAGGGCGGCGTGTGATTGAGCAGGGACTGTAGTCTCAGCGGCTGACGTGGTTATGGGTTGTGGAATGCGGAGAGAAAAGGCGATCTGAAAAGACAGTGATGGTGGCCCTGTGACGGGACGAAGTGACTGGTACGTGTAGGTGGGTGGATGGATGAATGACTGCGTTAGAGAATGCAGAAGAATAGCTGATTGCACTGGGGCATACGCAGATGTTGGGAGGGAGACGCAGCCCATGTACACAAAATCACAAAGTGTAGATCTATACGAGTTTGGTAATGCTGGCGTTGTTGGCCTTAAAACATGAGACGTGAGCGCTGGCTGGCCTGCGAGATCATCCCTGTGGAGGTGGGTGGGTGGGTGGGTGAGTGGGTAGGAGGACCGCGTGACCACACCTCACACGTGTGTGTGTCTGTGTCATTTGACCTCGTTGAGCGTGCGCGATGCGTGAGTTGTACGAAGACCGACTGCATGACAATTTCTTGCTGTGAGTGCCAAAACTAGAGCCAGCAGAAATGGGTAATTTGCTTATAATAAAAAAGTTGATACTTGAGAAGGAGCAAGTGCAAAGAGATCCGTTAAGCCGGCAAATTTTAATCAACCCACCTCATCACTGTCATAGCTGACCAAGCGGTAGTGGCAGCTGGATGAAGCACGGCATCACCCTCATATTCCTAAGCATGCTTTACAAATGAGCATTTAAGGAGTAATTCTTTCCGTAATGTCTTATCGTGCATTTGTGGTCCGTGGTTGTGACGTACAAATACCACGAGACAAGAGTCCAAGTGGATATTTGTCGAAATAGAAAAGAGGAATGCAATAAAATGGGATACGCAACAGCGTACGTTAGGTTAAGGGAAAAATTAGCAAATCATTTCTTACAAATAGCTCTGTCCTACTGGACTTACGTCACTTGGGTGCCGCCACTGTTGAGTACCCAGCTTGCTTGTATATCTGCTTGGCACGCTCTCTCTTCCACCCCCGTATGCAATCATTACCGTCTACCAAAATAGCGATTGTCATTCCGATGAGACCGACGCTGAACACAGTGGAGCTGAAACACTGGGTGGCTTAACTGCATTCCTAGGACATCACACTCGTGATGAACTCTAGGCTTAGCTCTATGTATTCGTGGCACAATGAGACCAGCTCAGTCCAAGTTATCAACGGCTTTCAACTCTCTTCAAGATGAAGTTGGTACATGGGCTGCTAAGATGCATCCACACCAATGTCAACTATAAAGGATCCTGTCGGTCAGTCTAATCATTTTAGTCGATGATCTTAAGCGCACAAGTTTGCTTCCTCCACTTGATCTCATCAATATTGTATAGTTCCAGACAAAATACAGCCTGTCATGCAGCTAATAGGCAGAGTTCCTTCGACACTTCAATTAAAATTCATCCTAGGGCCAGCTTTGTGATCTGGTCGTAAGCTCAGTGGCCTAGAAGTAGGGTAGGTTGGTAAGAGGCGGGATCCTATCATTACCATGTCACCTACTCTTCCCGCAGCCCTCATCTGCTTCGTTTAGAAATGTTCCTGCAGCTATCCGGTACCAGAAGGAGCAAAGTGACTCCTACCAGCGTGCCACGTCCACGTCTGCTAATGGCAAAGCTCCGAGGGCTGCAATACTTTAGTATTTTGCCAATTTATACTGTGAACGTGATGTCGGAGGAGAACTTTGCAATGTCGATAAAAGCATCGAACATCCCGATTTTCGGTTACACTTTATTGATCAAGTACTAATTGCGCACGCAAGTAGTTGATATGCACGGCTGCATTCACACCGGTTGTCCAGCTGATGGACGTTGAATTTGATTTACAGGGCGACAAGTTAGAAATGACTGTTGCCACTGCAAAATCTCAGACGGATGCTTTGACCTTCCTCAGGAATGTAGCCATTTAAACTGAGGGTTGAGATGAGTCAAGTGGGATGGATTGCATTTTGCGTTTCCTTCGGAGTCCTAATGGCTCATAGGCTCTGCGCTGGCTTCTATGTTGACGGATAGACAGATGTGGTATGCAAGGAGCAAACATGGGAACTTTTCCAATTGATGTGATCCATCGGAATGGGACTGTTGACTTTGATTCCCGAACGAGTCAAGAGTGTTCGAGGTGACGACTCAGCACCGATCTAGGGACGGAATAGGTCATTCAATCTCTAACACATTTAGCAGTGATGATCTGTTCTATTTTTTAAAATTGGGTGGAACAACTCGGTTAGGAACGCTTTGTGAATAGCAAGAAATAGATAGGTCGAAGCAGCTAAGGGCTTGACACTATCCAAAGTTCATTCAGGCCATTCGAGCTTGACAGTTCTCTTCAACAGTTGCCCTCAAAACTTGTACAGCATAAGGGAACGCATCGCTACTTGTCTAAGTGGAGCTGATCCAACCAACATTACGATGCGATACTGGGAGAACGAGTGTTTTAAAATGGATGAGGAATGTCGGGACGAGTGTGGCTGCTAGGCTCACAATGTGGAATCATGTGGTCTGCTAGACAGTGGTAATTAGCAATATCGGACGCACTATGTGGTATGTGTGCAAAGTCAGGCTGAGGGGAAGAACTTGAAGCTTACTTACTTACTTGATGGTCATGTCAATGTTTGTTAAGTCTACGGCAGATCAAACCACACATCCTAAATATAAGTTCCCGTCAAAGGTAAATGATTTGCTAGGAAAAAGCATCATGGAGCAAAAAACAGTCTTACGACACACTGTAAACCGACTACCATACTGAATGCTTGCAAGTTGAATGCTCAAACAGGAGAAAGCAGAGAGACAAAGACAACTATGTAAGTATTTAGGTGTGAATACCACAGACCAGGAAACGATAATTCTTGACCTTTTTAGCATCAACTAAGCAAAGACAATTGCAAACAATTTTCCGACAGTTGGACACGATGGAAAAGGATTCACTTTCTGTTAGACCAACAGCTACACCATGAATTTTGCCATCATATTAGTGATACTTGTACACCTTATAATGGTAGCAATGCATGCCGCTGGTTCTGATGCATGCGTTCTAAATCGAGCCAACTTGAATCTTTGACGGCAACCGTGCAATGCCATTGCTAGGCATCTTCTACGTAGATGCAGTGGCTTCTCCAAAATTTTGTCTGGCAAGGCATTAGGTTCCACCGCCTAACAGGCATTTGGCTTTCACCTACTCTACTGATGGCTTCCTTTTTCCACCCCTCTGTTTGCATCCTGACCATTTTCCTCTCAAATTTAAGCATGTTTTCCCATTCCCAGTGTTTCCGAAGTAGACTTCCGTATATCTGTGCTATGCATTTTCGTTTCCACCTTCCCATACCATTTTATAGTTTACCAAAACCACGAATGTCTTTCCGATGAGACTGACGTGGAACGCAGAGGGGTCGAATCATGAGGTGAGGCCTACCTCTATGTTCAGGACACAACGCTCGTGATTAACTTCTAGTTTTCTATGTGAACACGCGTCACAACGAGGTCAGCCAAGTCTGAGTCATTACTGATTTCCGAATCATCACTGCAAGACTGTGTCTACACCATACCGCCACAAGAGCAATATTTGTCTGGCCCGATCGACTCAGTCAGCATTATTAGGTGCAGTTAGGTGAGGTAAATGCGCATCTGTGCCCCAGATGTCTCAACAAGTGATGTCAGAATGGTCAGAAGTGCCACTTCCCATATCAGTAAAAAAAGGTAAACCATAGTAGGCGTTGCAAATGTTGCTTTGTTTTTCTTCTTCCTCTTCTCCTTGATTTAACTACTAAGAACTCAATATCTAAACAACTAAACTCATGGTCATCCATTCGCAATAAAAATTTGCTGCATTAATGTGGCATTTGAGTGACCGATATGTTCTCCATTACACATTGATTGTGACATGGAGCCGATCTCAATAGAATGTAGGTAATTTATGAGTTCTGCGAGCCAAAGCGCTAGTATGCCCATCATTTAACAGAGTTCGCTGAACCGTTCTCTGGCTTTGCATAAGTGGAGCTTAGTAGAGGTGTTTAGCCCCAAATACTGCGGGACGGCACAAGAGTATGACAGTGTTTACATCATTCCACTCAATAGATCAACCACATGCCTTTCCTTTCCGTCACTGCACATGTTTACCACAATTACTTGTGGAGGTAAGGTGTATCACATGCACCTGCAGCTTGAAAAGCAAACGAGCTTTGACCTCGTAAAATAATGACCACTGGATGTAAAGAGCTTTCAGCGTTTGCCCAGCTGTAGTCATCCCTTTAACCTTGACCCCTGGAATGTTCGGCAGTTCAGATTGGAAAGCATGTTGGAAAGAGTTCACGCATCGGACATTACAATTACTCCTCGAACAAAACGCTGCACTAAAACCACCTAGCTGAGTAATTTCATGGCGTTCCAGTTTTTTCGTTTCAACGACACTTAGAACACAAGCATGGTATGGAACAATGAAAAGATTCATAGCAGAACATGGCGACTTGCGACACGAGTGAAATCACGTAAATCAGTTTATGAAGGTTCCGTCGCTTCTCTCTGACTCATCTGCAGCTGCAAGTCCCATTGTCCATGTAGCCTAGTAAATGCGGTAAATCATGATGAAATGAATGCGTGATGATGGAGAGCCAAGGTCATCACCATTACAAGAAAGCAACGGTTGTGTCTGAAGTGCAAAATTCTAAGTCCTCTGACATGGAAGAGACCCACATAGGTACCGATCACATAATTACCTACATTTTTGCAGTTACTACATCTTTAGAAGAGCCGACTTCGCTTTATAGTTTAGCCTTATGCGCTCGTCAATCCACGTCAGTCATGAAATTGTGTCGGAACTAGGACATCCGAACTAGACTAAGAAGCGCGTGAAGCACACGTCATGACGAGGACTGCGTGCCGTTCTTGCACAATAAAATCAAGGCAATTTGTGAGAAGGATCTCGTAGTGAGAGTAACCGCGCGAGTCGGGTTAGCATGACATCAATTGGACTCCGTTCGAACGTGCCTGTCTTACCATTTGGTGCATTCAAACCGACCATCTGTGAGTGTGGTAAAGCCATGCCAGTGACACGCCATGACGATGATCTAATGCTGGCAGTGCGACCTTATGACAGAGGAGGCCCAAATAACCATACTTATAACGCAAGCGTTTCGGTCAATATTGGGTGGGTCAATGGGTTGTGTCGACGTCTTTACAATGAAGTCACATCGTTCATTGTGACCGATGCCAAACATGAGGAAACGAAAAGCTATCTGCGCTGCTGCTGGATTAAATTCGTGAGCTGTCTCATTTATGTCACTTGCGACTCATCCTATATCACCCTATTGAATACTCCCGAATGTTGATCACGGGCTTCATTGATCAAAGCTCTTAAGTTACGGTGCCGATTGAAGTAACAGTGTAGGTATCACGCAGCAATGCAAAGGATGCGGGGGAGAAACACCTTGTGCATGACCGTGGAATTCACTTTGGGAACTCAGTACAGCAAAGTAGACGCAAATAAGATGAGTGTAGAGAGAAGAGGAAAAAGACTGTTAGAATCTTGGGTGAAAAGGGTCTGGAGTACAAACTAACTTGTTTCATGCAACAGAAATCACTCGTCCCTTACTTATCGCTTTTGGACACATCACTCGATGGTGGCTTCTGTTCAACAATGAGGTGTCTCAGACCAAAGCACCTATCAAAAATGAATCAAGCCCTGTCGATTTCGTCGTATTTAAAGACTCACTCACATTACTCCTCTAATTATTTCATCGGCAGATGTTACATTTCAACATCTCCTGCGCGACTGCGTTCGAAGTTAGTTTGAGCAGAACCTGCTACTTAGTATTATAGCTGGTAAGACTATGCAAAGTTGATGAGTTTAGCAACCCATACCACTTTACAAATAAGATGTCCTCATTATGCCTTGAAATTAGGGATAACTGGTCAAGACGACTTGGAGTATGAGTGACTCGATCAACGTTGGCCTGTAAAAAATTTATCGTGATAGGCAGATTTTGTGATAGCGGCATGCCTGTGACCGTAAAAGGAGTGAGAAGACAAATGTGTCGAGAGATAGCATTCAAGAGGATAGCTGAAAGAGGATACCTTGTGATGAAAAAAGAGGATTTGGCGACTATGGACGCTACCTAGGATACTTTACTAACAAAAGTATGCGCCTGAAGTCAACGCAAAGCGAGAGCACTGAGGGACTCCTTGTTTACATCCGTTGCTGTCAGAAACCACTTGTCCAACCTATCGGCTTGGAAACGAATATGGCGCTACTAAGGTACTCGTTACCGCTTCAATTGGAATTATTGCAGGTGCTTGCCCTAAAATGAGGTTGGCAACTTTACCGGTTGCATTTTCATGGCATGCCCACCTTGTGTACGCAACTTGTAAATGTGGGGAATCAGATGTTGCTCACTTTATGTGAAGGTCTTTTATTTCCTCGTTACAGCTGCACTGTTCATTGTTATTTGTTTCGATTTATGCGGACATGGGTCCACACTCAGCAATCAAGAAGTTGGAAAAGCAGTGTCAGAAAGAAGATACAGATGCAAGCAGGAGTGATAGTGGGGCTGACTGACAGCCATACAATCAGAGAATTAAGAAGTAGGATTAGGAAAGAGGGCGAAAGAGGGGGAAGGAAACGGTGAAGAAAGGCGTTGACGCTCACATAACTAGCGCCAACTACTCTCGACTGTTCTTATTTAGCGGGCTGGGCAGCAGCGTTGGTTGCATTGTCAGACAGCTACGCAGGATGACCTACTTTTCGTGACAGTCTGCAACACCTCTCGCTGTTTAAGGATAGAGGGATGTAGCATGGAGAAGTGTGAGTTGAAGTAGTGAGGTTTGGAGCGACTCAGGTTATATTGGCTTAGCTCAGCGTAAGCACTGTCTCTTTGCCCTTGTCTCCCTTCATTCTGCATCGAGCCGTAGTGAGCATGAGAGAAATGTTGTATTTCCTCTTACACGTTGATTTGACCTCCCTCACGACTACTCAGCCTGCGACGCGATCATAAGCGCATCTGAACACTATTGGGACGTCATTGCGTGCGACTGTTTTGCATCCCACCAAGATTATACATTTCAATTTACATGTTTCCCAATTAAAATTACACTGACTGATCTCAATCCACTCACGTGCTAAGCATACTGCCTTCCCCATTAACCACACCATTTACCATCAATCACAACTAACTGGTTGATAACCAAGTTTCCATCTCCGAACGCTCTTTACACGTTTTAATACTAGAAGTGAAGTGACGCGCTGCACCAGTTTGGATTATTTGAATAAGGCTGCGCTCAACTCATTTTATTTGGTAGTTTGGCTGTCAACAGTTTACATGCACGCATGTGGAAGTTGGTTAGGCAATTTGTTGGCGCAGATGCACACGTAGTGCTGCAACTTTGCTTAGGTTTATAGTGGTTGCTATGGCACAGCAGTGTGTGGTTTATTCTTCCATAGGGTGCAAATCCTCTTCCACTAACACAAAAAGCACCGAGTTTGGCGTAGACTCAAGGGAACCGGAAACTGGTTGCAATGACTACCATATGGAGTGAAATGCGGCCAAAGCAGCACAACTGAGGAGGTTCAACAAAACAATAATCTCATTTGGCAATTATATTCGTTTGAAGTTGTAAGCGTTTTACGCATTGATGCAACAGGGAATCCTACCTACTTATCATTACAACCATGACGACAACGACAAACGAGTGATGGTATAGAGTTATTGTGTCCCAAGGGAAGAATTCAGCGTAGCACCCAATAGTGAAGCGTTGAATAATATTAAGGTGAGGAGGTAAAAGCGTCGGGTCGCGAAGAGTGTAAAGTCTACGGGATCAGACAATGTGCACAAAAAGCCCATCCCCTATGCCGACGTTCGCACGTGGCCTCACAAATGAGCGTCAGCTTCTATCGCTGTCAGCAATGTGATTCTGTGGGCGTGTGTGCACAGCAATTGCCATTTGCTTGCTTTTTGCAGCGGTCTTTGGCGTCTTAGTGGAAGTGTGCTTGTGAATGCAAAAGACAAAATTGGCCTACACATTGGACTATTTTGCACATATTACGCACTCACGTCATTCATGGTAGAGTGTAGCATTATGAGCGCGTTACCAAATTATGGGACCGCAATCACTGTAACACGCAGTGGTCTTACTAGCAACCGTTTAGGATGATTGACTGACCGACGTAAAACTCTGTCTAGAGATTCTACTTAAGCAATTGTATCACATATCATGGCGACTAGGATAAACGCATGTTGCTACCCACATTCGCAGATCTCCTAATCATCCGTACATGCGCCTGTCGTCTTTTTAGCTATTTAGTCCATGGTAAGATCTAGTCCCAAAAATGTGCGCAATTAAATGGTCATAACGCCTTCCTGCCAACTTCAATGATCAGTTAGTGTTCTATTCCCCCACCTCTTAACCCATCTGCTTAACACCGGCATAATTCGGCCTGAATAATATGCGATTTCTAATGACAGTCGGATGTAGCACTCGAATCGCGGGTGGTCAATTAAAGTGAAGGAGATGACTTATGGACCTTTCGCATAGTCCCAATATTTAGGAAAATGTTACCAGTGGCAAGAGAGCAACCGATTTCCGGTGATCTACAAATCTTTGTAAGAAAGACGCTTTGTTGCTTTTGCTCATAGAACACAAATCAATCGTGCAGATACTGCTGCATACCGCATACGGGCTGTGATTTTGTTAATATCCTGATGCAATCTCGTTCTCTGAATTGCTGTCATCGTTTACAAATGCACTAATCCGTCAACAGAATGCTTAGTGTGCCAAAGTCCAGGTAAGTAAACAATTGGTTTGAGTCATGCATGAAAGAGCGCATCTTTGATGAAGAATTATCTACCACTGGTTCAACACATCAGATTGATAGTGATGCAAATGCTTCTGCCTTGCCAACATGCATGCACAGTAGTCGCACGCATTCAGTAATGTAGTCGCGTGGTTATGATTGCGTTGTAGACTGAATATTCGTGAGGCAGATCCTCTTTTTATGCATGTGGGAATGTGGCAGTTTGTGCATGCATGCTTTTGCCCACCCTAAGCATAGTTGCAAGCAATAGCAAGTGACGTCAGGATTGCGAAGAGTAGATCCCAGTCAACTTACTCTCCTTTCACCCATCAGTCCACTCACGCACTCACCCACCCACCTACTCATTCCCATTCATCTACTTCAAGCGACAGTTGGAGAGCTCCGTCATGACAACTAGTTCGAGTCATTCACGCACTCTACTCATTTCTTTGCAGTAAAAACAAATTATGTCGCTAGTTACGCCGTAGGAGGTAGGATGTACGACTTAGTAAACAACACGACTGGCATTGCAACTAGGAATCCATTTCGAATTGTGCATGATCATGGTACGAACTGCGATCTACGCGATTCGGCTACAATTAACGCAGCCCTTAACAAGCCTCAAACTAGATGCAATGACCACCACAAAGTGGTGCATTGTCACTAACTTAGCACCACCGAAACACATCAAATATTCATTAACCTCATTTGCCAATCATACTGATTTGAAACCTTATCCTTCCTAAGGTGACATGACTGAGCGCTAGCTCTACGGATCTCAGTCTGAATGGAGACGACTACTGAGTGGTAAGTGGTTTCAGTGGATGCAGTGAGGAGAAATGGATAAAGCACACAACGGTGAAGCGGTGCACAATGGAGAGTGGGACGAAGATAGGTAGTGTGGAGGCAAAAGCGTCCGGAAGTAGGGCTGGCCAATTCCGTGACAGATTAGACAGTGTAGCTAATGCCAAGTAGGCCTTCCCCTGACCGGTGTGCAGACACCACTTTACAAGCACATTCAAACATTTCTCACTCTCTGCAGCGTAACTGTCAAAGCTCAAGCCACTACCGTATGCCACTGCGCATACAGTAAAGAGTTATCTGTGGGCATTTGTGCAATGCACTTGACACTGACTTACTGCAGTCACTCGAATTTGTGCTTGAAGTAAAAAATTGAGGCTGTAGAAGCTCTGGAGAAATCTCGCTCAATAATTGTGGCAGACTGAATGATTGAATGAGCACTTGATGTTGATGGAATGATAAATGGTGCATTCATGCATGAACCCACTGGATTCAAGGGCTGGGACACGTCTTCAAACCTTTATGCGGCTACAGGGTCGATCAAGACACACTACTCATTTCGCCGTACAGCCAAATTCTTGGCACATTAACAGGTCACCCTGTAAGCACATTGAAAAGACAGGCAAAATATGATACGGAGTAAATCTGGGTAGGGTGCTGTAACCCATATTAATCCCTAGCAATTAGAATCGTAGGATGTGACTTTGACATTGTGGGGAGAGATTCTATGAGAAGCAGTATTACCAGTCAATTATATGCCTTATTGTGCAGTAACGCTACCAAGGTAAAAAGCACGATTTTGCAAAATCTCTACTATGTCACCCCATTGGATTGATGGCAGGTAGATGGTTCTAGCCTTAACATGAAGTGTCGCATGGGAAGCAAAATAGGGACCATCAACTGTACTTGATTGCGTCAAACACTTCCATGAGAGGTCCTAGTTACACGGTTTTAATTGCACTTAAGTGGTTATTTTCATTGAGGCAAAATTCCCGGAATATTGCCTTTAAATTAGTCAACATTTAGAGTGTCAGCGTGCGGATCGAAAAATTCGACGCACACTGGCCATGGTTATAATAGTCAATAGTTTCCATTTGTACTGAGGCGTCAATTCTTAATCTACTTAGCGTTTCTCCATTGATTGTAAGATGGGCTGACTTCGGGCCATGCTGGCAGCCCTGGTATTATGCCCTCTTCTGCCTTAAATAAATCCTCGGCACGCTACGTATGGGTTGCAAAATAAGGTTTTTAAAGAATGTGTGAAAGTATAGGATTCATGCTGGGGGCAAGCCACATGTTCAGCAGTGTTCGTTCGTTTAGCACTAACTACAGCGCACGTGTTGCAGCACTTCCAATATATCACCCAGCTCAGCCTCAAAGGAAACCTTCATGTGTGTAAAATGCCTTAGGATACAAGCTAACCCCATCCCATACGGAGCACACATGGCAAGTGTGCATCATGGTAAGTCCCACTCCCCTTTTCAAGGCGTGTATTGATGCACAAGCATTACTTAGAATTCAGAGACAACTCGATAACTTGTGTAATTGAGCAGGCAAATTAGGAGAATGAGTAGTTTGCATCCATCAACTTGCTGCACCACCAGTGCGCCTTTCGATGATTCACTCAACAATACCTCCATCAATTTAAACATAATTTAGAGTGTTTGCCAGCATGCTGTCTGGATTGCTTAAGGACGGAGGTGTCGACTGGGAATGTGCTCATATATCAAATGGGTAGGTAAATCTAAACATTGTCCTCATTACACTCGCACTACAGTAACACGTTCGCTGACAAGGATGCGCGATTTCATTTAAACACTTTCCAAGCTTTGCAGCACAACGTGTGCTTTGTGCAACCCCAGCAATTCGAGGGTTTTGAATCACTCATGCAGCACACTGGTGAGTTTGTAGATGCTTTAGTCCAGTTAGCTAAAAATATATTATTGCATAAGCATGCTTCAGTGGGCATACGAGCTTCTCCAGAATTCATACCTTGTTGTGATATGCTGCAGGTCAAAATAAGGAGTCATCTGATGCACGCTACTACTGCATGGAATGTTATGGGGACTGTCCAACATGGGAGACACTGAGAGACCACATCCACTTAAGCCGTCCTCGTACGTTCCCCTCCATTTGTAAGACTCACTTCTTGATGACTAATTTTGCCGATCATGTTCCTGCCTTGCAGATGCTTGGAGCAAGCTGTACAATCAAATGGGATAAAAATCCCTCCAAGCAGATGAGCTTCGTAAGTCCCAAATGAGTTCATTTATTGCCTTAAAGCATTTTTAGAAGAGCGATCATCACTAAGGCAAACCAGTTGAGCTCGCTCAATTTTAATGGTCCCTACGACAACGGATTCGCCTTTGCGAAACTTGCTTTAGTTTGTTGACATTGCGGGAAGCACATGAGTCGCAGGGATCTGCCAGTCAAACTTCTTATGTCAGGTGTTTTAGGAATCACCCTCAGTGTAAGCTCTGCTTGGCTACGCTTCGATTCTGTTTAACGTGCTATCTTCTGCCACCTTCCTTGGGCAATCGTTTGGGCATATGCTTTCGCATAAACATTAGTGCAACCTGCGCCTATTCCGTTGTCCGATTTTTCTGCAATTTGCCACTTTCAAATATACGGACTCTTGCTTTTCTATTCAATTATTCCTTAATGCTTTTAAGGAAGCGCTTAGGTATTTGTTTGACCTAGTAAGTAGAAATTTTAATGCAAAATTGATTGAGCATCTAGCTGGATGCAAATTACACCATACAACTTCTTAACCTTTGGACCAACACAAGGCAAAGACTAATTCTTTGCATATAAATCCTTCTAATCTACGCAGGGCTGCTGCGATAGTCAGCGGGCAACAATGCCGCTCAGTTCAGATGATAGACTTTAAAAGGCACGCCACGTATAGATAGGTAAATTTTCCTCCTAGCTTTCATTCAAAAGGAAGTTCGCGTTCATTTGTAATGCAAATCCTCTTTTAGAATTTTGCCTATCTTTGGATCATCAGTGGTTCTGCAGCACATTATGTCGTTAAGCATGAGATTCTTGGAGTCAAATAAATGGCATGAAACTTACTTGACATAGTATAATATTTGTGACTTCTCACCGCTCAAATTCCAAAATAAGCAGCGGCATTAGCAGACCTGCTGGTGTACAACAACTTGTCCAATATTCATGTCCCGCTGCGGAAGAACTGTAGCGCAGTAAACAAGTCTAGTCTTGACTAATTTGGACTGGGTCAGAAAAGGCAAGACTAGCAACTTGGGCTAGATTATGGCGATCCGAGTGAGGCGACTTATACGTTGCCGTTTAAATTGACTCACCTAAACGAACTCGGCAAAACTCATTTCAATGAGAATTGAGGTGTTCTCTTTCTATCGCGCAGATATTAGGGATCAAGGCAAATAGACTAGAAGCAGACCTGATGACGTCTTGGAAATAAAATGGGGAGAGCTCTCTTATCTACACTTCCTTTCTCATTCGCCACTCTAACGCATCTTCGGAGATTGTCTCCTTTGTCACCTACTGCGCTCTATACACTCACATCTACTGCGTCCTACCCAGTGTCATACCGTTTGTGCTCCTCACATAAAGTACATACGGGAAATGAGAGTGGGTATTCTCTACAATTCAGCTTCTTACCTTTATTTTCCCACTTTGGCGCTAGTAATGCATAACAAATATGCGGTGTCAAATGCACTAAAGAATTGGGTTAGTTCATCACATAATAGTAAGATTTAAGCGAAGTAGGAAAATATGTGATTCAAAGGGCAAATTTAAGCAAATGGGCAGTTCAAAAATTCAAAACCCTAAAACCATTCATGTAGAGCAACGAAAAGCATTAACGAGAAACATTTTTTTCATTTATAAAAGGTATAAGCGTGGATCTAGGCAAGGTTTGCATCGAAAACACTTGTCTCTTAAGTCTACCGCACATAATGACGCAATAATAAAGTCCTCAAATTGGGTTAAAGGTCAGTTGTAAAGCCAAGTAACGCACTGGTGAGCACTGAGAAGGGTTTTAAAATATTGCAGAAGGCAAGTATACTTATGATGGGCCTCTGCTGTACTGGGTTCCAGTTCTCCTCCTCAACTGTGCAGACAATATTTTAAAGAGGCACTAGATGTATTAATTGAACAAAAAAGTCCACAAACATTCTGCCTTGGTAAGTCAAAATCGTGCGCATCAGTAATGCAATACTTAGTTCAATTTCATAAATTAATCTGGTCAGGCACTACACCACGTTATTTGGTTTGATTTTAAGTGTCATTGTAGTACTTTGGATGTTTGAACTACCGTTATCGGTCAGGGTCACAGAGGTGGCCACATTGCCCTAGCCGCGTGAGCTGGCCTCTGAACCATGTCAGCAGCTTTTTTTTTCTCTGCTTGTTGTATACATACATATTCTACCCCAGTATTCAGCCTCCTTTTGCTTTCGAGGAAACCTCGGGTCACTACAGCCATTGCCATCGCGAAGTCGTTCCTTGTGCGGTGAAGTTTGAAAAGTACTTGAGGTTGAGGGGAGCTAGGATTACAGCCTCGTCTTTCTTGAATTGTGTGTATGCGTATACTTTAGGTTGTTACGTTACTTGCGTGCATTTTGAAGACTGAAATCGGGCTATGCCCCTTGTAAAGTACGGCGTCTTTAAATGTCGGCACGTTTGGTGAGGGGTGTTGGAAACTGCTACCAAACCAAGTGACTGTAAACTACACTAGAAGAAGAAAAAAGGAAGGGAAAGAAAAGGAAGAGGATGAGGATGAGTAGGTATGCTTTCAGTCAGCAGGAATTGGTATCCGCATCGTTTCCCCCTCGGCCTCATCTATGGAAGTGGAAATAAAGACCTGTGAAGAGAAAGACGGAGGTAGGGTGCACATCTTTATTAAGCCCAAGAGTTTAAGCGGGATAAGTTGCCACTGACCGTGCAGAGCTCGCTAACTGGGAAATATTGCACAGAGAGAAATTTGTGAAATTGCCTTTAGAAAACACCATTTTAGGCGTAGTGTGGTGTGCGAGTTGCGGTATCCTCTTCCTTCACCATCATAGCGAATGCGGTAGTGCTACCTTCTCAACACACTGCATTACCACGTGAGCCCCCAACCCTTCCCACGTCGTCAAAGAGGCACTGCTTCCCATTGTGATTATTTTTTCCTCTTTTACTTCCAAGATGAGTGGGATGAAAATGTATACATGCATGCATGCATGCTTACTCAAACTACCATCAGCACAACCCCCACTACAAGAAGGTAAGGCTCCAATTTACAAACGGCGTGCATTCTGAACAAAACATTCCTAGCAGCGGTAACTACTGTGTCACGAAGTAGTGTGCATGCTTCTTTACTGTGTCACCAACAAGGGTTCAAATGGAGGAGAAGGAGGACGATTGCCGTCGCAACTCTCTTATTCCATGCAGTGTCTACCTGCTGACAGTCTCTACTGCTGGAATGTTTTGAAGGCGGAATATTATTGCTACTGATTCGACGCTCAGTAGGAGTTGCACGTCGAGGTAATTATTTGATCGTACATTGGCTGAGGTAGGGGGGTTGCACACAAACGGAGGAGATCGCACAAAGAGGCTGAGGAGGAGAGGAAGCAGAGAAGAGGCATCCGTCTGCATTTATTTTGTTAATAAAAGCACTCCTTTGCATAAGCAATAAGAGAGTGGTGTTGTTTCATAAGAAGACGTTGCGAAGAACGCGTTAATTGAAGAGTCGTGAGCAAGTTCCTAGAAGTGACTTGGAAGGAAGAAGAGCACCCTTCTCCTTACCATTGTCAAACCAACTAGTCGTGAGCAATGCGGGGAAGGAAGGTGGCAAAGAAGAAGAATCCACATATCAGACAACAAAATCACTGCGTACCAACCCACCACCCACATACAGGACTTCGCAAGCAGTGGAGCCGCTTGCAATTGTCAGTCAAACTACACACCAGGGCTTCTACTTTAGCCCCTTGTCGATTTCTCGTAGCTGATGAGCCGAATCTGACCCAACCTAACAAATTGTGGTGTTGCTATCACGCAAATACCTGCTGCACTCTTCCACAATGTTCCCCTCAGACTACTTTTATTAACAAGAGCTCATTTGCTCAGAGGACGTGATAAAGTTATGGAAGGAGCCTGGCCTTGTATGATGATGTCGATTTCCCTGAATCTCCTGTCTTTCTCACACGATAAGTTGTATGGGTAGCAAATTGTTTTGCGACAACAGCCTATGAACAAATTACTGACGCTCATAGACCGTGTCATAATAATCTTGAAGTGCAGCATGCTTTCGAACAAACAAGCATAGTCAAGAAATAGATAAGAGCAGTATTAGATTCAAAGTGCATGCTTTGTTTATTTTAAGGAAGAAGTTGCCAATCTAAAGGGAAACTGCATGGTGTAGTTTTTAGCACACATGTTATGATTTCCATGTTTGTTGAGCTGCTGTTGGTGGAAATATTATATCGCTCCTCAACGTGTTTCGACCTGTTGTACGTCTACACTTTGCAAAAAGCCATGTAATACTTTGGTTGTTAGAACTGCGGTTTTCTGTTAAGGTCACAGAGGTGGCCATATTGCCCTAGCTGCGTGGGCTGGCCTCTGAGCCATGCCAGCAGTCTTTTCCCCTCTGTCCGGTGAATATATGTATTCTACCGCGCCAATTTGCCTTCTTTTGCCTTAAGGGAGCCTCGGGACGCCACAAGCCACTTTTGAATTCACAAGAAATGTGCAATTTTGGTGTATCAAAGATTACTTTTACTTGCCGTATCATTTCGTAGGTACATATTAACGCAAAGTAGAGTTAGTGTTCGAAAAGGATGAGCAAAAGACGCTTTTCCGAAAATTGTCTAAAAACAAAAATAGAACTGAATGGAAAGAAATATTTTACTGATTATAGGCACACGCGTATGATGAGTGACAGATTTTAATCCATTGAAGTTTATAGAACCTAATCATTTTGTCCTGTATGTCAATTGAAATGCATCACGTATCATTTAAGACCAAAAAAAATGCACATACTCTTTGTAATTTTTGAACGCATGCCAATTGCCGATTGCATATTTTGTTAGGTGAAACAAGTCTTTAAGTTAATTAAGTCGTTAATCATTTTGGAGGTCATCAGCGGTAACTGCTTTCCACCTTGTTGGTAAGTGGGACCATCGTAACACTAAAATGACATGATTTCGGCAGAAGTGAGCTACGTTTTTTTTCAGAGAATCATCTTACTTGCTGAAAATTACTCGGTAAAACTAGATGTACGGGACAAAAACTTCATTAGAATGTACTGCGTCCTTTATCGAGGAATTCAAGATCAGGGTCCCACCTTTGGCATTGATTTGCACATAATGCAGGTAAGAATAAATTGAATTTTATGGTTTTTTACCACACTTGTTATGCATTAATTAAAATAGCTGTTTACTGGATGATTAGACTTGACTGTTTATTACCAAGATTTTATTCATTAGTGCGCAGTAAATTGCTATAATGCCTACTTCTACACAAATTTTGGTCATTCTGGGTTATTTAATAGCTATGAAGGTATGGTTAAAAGCCTTCAAGGCAAGGCGAGAAAAGGATTTGATTACCAAATAGCTGCTCACCGCCGTCGGAATGTTCAGAATGGGATCGGCTTTTAAATGGCAGCTTAGATCAATGTATGCATAATGCATTGCACAAGTGAAATAATGCCAAATTAGATAAAGTGTACCGTGCTCTTAGAATTTTTCACCTCAGCCTTAAAGCGATCATAATAAGGCCCCGACTTACTTACCTGCTTAGTAGTAGGCTTTCTTTTGCAAATGATACGCAGATCTCCTTTGAAACTATAGCTTTTTGTGTCATGCAGCTGAACTGAGAGTCACCATTAAAGAAAACCAGAACGCGTTATATTTTGTTCATTAAATCAAAATTTGGTTGGGATTAGGCTATAAGTGTTAGGCTACTTGCAGTCCAGTGAAACGCATTTTAATCGTAGGACGTTTGATGCCTAAAAATGAACACAATGCAGTGCAAATGATTTAAATACGAAAAGTGAGACAGCATAAGTACACATCTGCAATCTAGTTTCTTGGTGTTTCATCAAAATCATTCAATTTTGTACTTGGGTCTTCTTTCCATCGCTGGTAGCTGTGGTATTTTCTGTATTGTGCATTAAAATTTGAACCTGGCCGATGTTTAAGTAGCCTATTTTGACAAAAAAGTTAAAATAACGCAAGAATACAAAGTTGCGCTATTTTTGGTCTATTTAGATATAGAGCCGACCAAAATTGTATTCTAGCAGCCTATTCTATTCAGTAATTGTTTGCGGCAGTTCCTTTGCCAACTTGTAAGAGAGTAAGGTTTGACCGATGACAAGAGCGCCTAGGATGACATAGATAGTTGGCAATGAACGAATGCGCACTCTCAGTGATCGAAATTGATTGAATTTGATAGTCAGGCACTTTTTTACTCTGTAAACGCTTTCAACAAGGGTATAGAGTAAAACTCTTTGCTCCCCTCTTTAATCCAAAATCGGCCAGAAATGAAACTCACCATTCGGCTTCCTTTTGTACTTGCTTGTAGCAGCTCTTGTTCACATATCTGGCTTTTTTGGCGTGTTCGATGTGTGGAGAGTCCGTTTTAGCAAAGAAAGTCACGGTAGCGCAAATACATGCAATTTTGATCCAGACTTGTTCAATATTAAGACTTGGTGGTAGGCTCTCTTCTGCAATTGTTTGACGTAGCGTGGTAGTCTGATTTCGGCAATGAATTCGGGTCTAGCAAAACTACAGAGCTCCATTTGTTTTTAGTTACATTAATGGGAAATCCCTCAGACTTGGGTATCAACAGCTCATTACCTTCTGTAAGGGATTGCAGCAGTTTCCGTTTTAAAACCGGACACCGTAGGTGTGGTCGAGGTGAAGGGTGTCTATCGTGGCAAGGAAAGCTAAGACAATACAGGTCTAGGGATGCGCTTTGTTTTGTCGGTTTTGATCTCGAGTTGCCTAGTTATGAGATTTGGCTGCTTACTTTTGTAAATCCTTTCAGCAGGTCTTGCTATAAAATCAGGCAATGTCGGTGCAATTAAAATGCAAGTTGTCTATGTCGGCAAGGAGAGCTAAGAAAGCATGGTGATAAAGGAAAATGAAAAAGTAAGGAAAAGCTTGTGCACTTAGAACAAAGATAAAGCAGTTTAAACTTAAAGATTGATAATGCGAATGTGTGAAAATGTGAGATAAAGAAAGTAAGCTTGAATAAGGTGAATTAAGCAATGCATTTTTAAATAGCATAGTTTGCTTTACGGAGCAGGAACATACTTCATGTTTGTCAAATACTTGTCCTCCCTTCTTATTAATAGCATTAGGCTGATAATTCACTCCACGCCTGCTCTTGCTTCCTCCTCTTATTGACGATCCATCCGTGTCTCAATCTCTTTCTTCACTTCATTTGCGTGGTCACTTTAATATTGGCACCTCTTCTATTGTGCTATTCGAAAAAATTAAGCTCTTTTTATTAAGCTAATTGTTTTATAAATCACAGTCACATGGTTAGATGAGTGGGCAAGTGAATCCGTGTTGGAAAGGATGGAAGAAAGTAGGAAAGAAGTGAAAAACACTGCACTGCAGCTCCATATCCATGACTTCTCACCTACCTCTTGACTCTTTCGGCTAAGCGTTCCTGTTGCTTCACTCCTACCGAAGAAGCGCATAGACCAATATTGCCATTCGCAATAGAAAACAGCATTTGCCCAGGCACAGAATTGAAGCACGCACCAGAAAAGTCCTTTTGCTTTGATCAATACCATTCTTTAAGGGCAATATGCCGATTTCTTGCATTAACATTCTCTCCTGCACACTTGCTTTTCGTGTCTCAAATATACTCTCAAAAATGCTCTTAACTATACTTCAGGAGGCCTGCTGGTGTAAATTAACTTGCCTAATATTCATGTCCTACTGCAAAAGCACTGCAGAACGGTACGTAAGTCCACATTTGACCAGATGTGACTAATTTAGATTGGATCGGAATAGACAAGATGGGCAACCGAGGCTAGATTATGACAGGCTTGAGTAAGGCACCCTATACTTCTATCCTGACCAGCCATGCCAATGATGTCGTGGTACGCTTGTGTCAGCAACAGAATCCGTGGCTTCAGGTTTAGCCTGAGGTCAAGGCCCTGATTTTACTGCCTGCAAAGAGCAAGTAATGTTTGAGGAGCGGGTGCCTTTTCTTTTGCACCTCTGGTTAATGATAATGACAATGGGGCATCAAAGTGTATGAAAACGTCCCTTCGAGTCGAGCGATGAATGCGTACGAAGGACTGGCGATTGGAAAACATGTGAGGTCAAATGTAATTTGGGATTTCATCTTTGTCCTCTTTTATTTGTGCACGTGCATTCAATGGTTTTGCGCTGCTTCCATATGCTGAGAGAATAGTTTATTTCATCGAAGTAGTGTATGTCAATTTGGTCACACCCTCATGAAATGATTGATCCTGCCAAGTTCAACCATCTTGCAAGCATTCATCGGGACGACTTTGAACTGCCCTAGCATATGAATGGCTTCAGTACAGATCGGTGTGTACGTCGTTTTCATGGTGTAAACCCAGTGGATATTGCTTGCTCTTACCTTAGATGGGACCGCAGAGATTGCCGTCCTGTGGGGCTAGGATGGTGGAAAGCCCTCCAGTAAAGCCAAGTCTTTTAATGAAAGCATTTGCGGTTGCGAATCGGGCAATCTTAATAGCAGAGGGCATGGAAGCAGCTATTACTTGAGAGGTAGATAAGGTTCCATCGTCCTTTTTCGAATTGGTTTAGCTGGACGGTGGGGTGACCCATCTAGCTATGTAAGCTTGTTAGTTGTTACTTAGTGTGTATATGTGACGTGTGCTTCACAGCACCAAATCGAGGCTAGCTAGAAAACTGTTTACATCGTAAGCAATAAAGCTGATAAAGACCAGGCTTCCTTTCTGGTTTTGGAGCAGGGATTGACCCGTTTGATCAACCAACCCTAAAGGCGGTGTGACTATCTTGGCAGCAAGACAGGTGGACCCTAAGACGCAGTACCTCTGTAACTGTTCTTCTAAATGTTGCTATCACCTTTATTTTGCAAAGATTTATTAAAACTTAGGTGTAATTTGCCAAATTTATTTTACATGCGATCTCATCACCACGGGATGCTTGTCCATCACGCACAAACATGTGATTTTCGAATGTTATTTTTTAGGGGAAGTGTCAGGTCCATCCCTGCGATACGCAGGACCTGACCTGATTTAAAAATTTGGTATTTAGCTGTTGTTTAACGTTTTCATTTGCGTAATAAAGTGTAAATACAGGTGTCGCGGTGCATACTGAAGATGATGGCAGAACCAGCCTCCAGTCCAATGCTGGATGCATTTGTTTTCCTTTGTGTACGCAGTTCTCGTTGGACATAAATTGTTGCGTTTGCTAGTTATTTACCGTAATTTTGAGATCTTGCCTTATTTGCAGCAATGTCTTTGGTAATGCCTTCATTTCTCTGTTAAAAGTGTTTTATTTAGTCGTCAGAATTTGAAAACTTCGCTTTGTTAATGGTAGCGGTAGTGGTACATCAAAACTGTGAGTATCTGCATTGGAGACACTCTGGTTTCCTCCGTGAGTGATGGCATTCTCCTGTTAGGGTGCTACCGCCTTCTGGTCTGCTCACTTCACTAGCAGAAGGTCGGTGTTGGGTTCACGAGTGATGTGCGGACTTAGCGCAAGCACGACTATGGTGGTGGTTAACAGGATGTAAACTGCTATCAGCTGCAGCTTTTTTGCAAAGAAGGCTTTGTAGGTTAATGCAATTTTTAAACTTCTCCACGGCGGTTTGATTATCCTCTTTTAATGAAGGTGTGCAAATCCGTAGGGGTCAGAAAGAGGCAGAGAAAGCGGTGAGTTAATTGCCTACATGTGGATCGCCTGTGCGCTTCTCAACCAGCGCCTCGTCGCTGACACACTGCACAAGTCTGTGCATCAGTCGATGGATCGATAAAATCAGTAAGACCACCTGCTGTGCAGTCGCTGTAATTCTGTTACCATTTTGTTAGTCTATTGATCTATGCATCGATCAATAGGACTGCAGGGTGAGTTGAGCTGGGAAAAATCCAGCAGATAAATTAGTAGACGCAGAGGAGCAAATCAATGCAAATGTACTTTTACTTTTGACGAGGGCATGGTTCGTTATTCCGATCTGCAGCAAGTTTGTAAACTCTCTCTTTCGCCTAATCCTCTCATTCTCCACCCATAATTTTTTTCCATACCTGATTCCTTTCTCGGACATGAGCCGAGCATGATGATTGAGTTGAAGGACTATTGATCACTTACTTTCTTTTAAAGTCTGCAATTCAAAAAAATGCCTTGATGCGATCGCTCAGTGGATGTGATGCTGCCGTTCTGATTTACGCGATGTTGGCGAAAAAAACACACAGTCAATTGCCCCACGTCCTTCACTAAAATGCACCTAAAAGATGTTTCCAATGCCAACTAGATCACGTTCTCCAAAGCCAAGATCACTCGTCGGCTCACGCTGTCACTGTTGAGATGTTCCAGTGCTTTCTTCAAGCTGCATGGAGGCATGGAATACGAGGCTACTAGCACTTCGGAGTACGGGACATGCGACGTTAAGCTCTACCTCATTCCTCCTCTTTATAGTTGTAGCGACAACCAGATAAAGAGGGGGACTGAGGGACTTGGCACGTGAGACTACCATTACTGTCGTGCACAAATGAATCACGTCAGTTCCTTAACAATGTGACATTCGTTGGTTGTTAAATGAAGAAATTTCCTTTGAGTTAGTTGGATGCTTCTATTTGAAGCAAGTCATGCTGTAGGAATGGATGTGTGTATGAATGAACACTGACCAGCTAAAGAGTGGGTCCAAACGTGGTAAAAGATGTGGAGCGAGATGACCTAGACAGGAATGCCTGAGTTGCTTCATGCAAGCCGACACAGACTGCCAACTTATGCTGTTGTACATTTTATTATGTTTGGGTGGACTTATTAGTTGCACATACAAAAATCACTGGAATAGGCGACAAGAAGAAGGCGAGAGAGAGACAGGAGGGAGGGAAGGGCAAGAGATGCTAGGATGACTGCCTTTTATCAATGCACGCTGGCGGTTTATTTGTTTTAACCTATCTACTGAATGACTTGAGTGGCTCTGCAACCAAGTGCTCATAAAATTAGAACAAGTAGTGATGGTCCCAGTTCTTGGGCATTCCATCAAACTTTATATATCTGGATCATTGACATGTCTTTACCTCCAAAAACGGTGAATGTCTAGGGACGTCAAAGTAGAGTTGAGGCATTTAAAAGGTGATCGCCATGCCGTCAGAAGAACTGGTAGGTTCTCCGACTATATGCTACTCCGTTCTCTCTCTGATGCCAAAATAACCTCCACATTACAAAAAGCTCCTTTTTTAAATGGGTTGCATGCGATCATGTGGTAGACGGAGCACTTGACTATACTAAACTAATTTCCGGTTCTGATGAACGGTAGTAGCTAAGGCGCAAAAAAGACATAAATGCGTCTGCAAGCGCTCTTTTATAACAGAAAGCTACTAGGAAGGAAGAATGAAAGGCTGCATGAAGGTACGAAGAAGAAAAGTTGGATTACAAGAAGGGAGGCACTAAGGTGATTACAGGTGAAGGAGAAGGGTGTAGCGTGACTTTGTAAATGGTCAGCACGTCTCCAGGTCATTTGTAAAAAAAACAGACTTAGAATGCTCTTGCAACCGGCAGCTGACATCCTCGTTTCATACGCCTTTACACAGAGCATGATAGTGGAACCATACTTACTCACTGTTGCATTCCATCTCCGTTTCGCCATGGATACCTTAAGTGGTCAGCTGCTGACTTTGCTTCGAAAAATAACGAGTTGCTCTGACGTGTGACCAATTAAATGATGTAGAGACCCGCTATTGACTAAGGCTTTGACAGGATTGCAATGAGCGTTTGTCGATCAGTGATGGCGTGTATATTTTTAAAAAAAGCTTGTAATCATTATTCAAAGTTCGATTTGCAGCTTTGTTGAGCCACATTCCTTCATCACATCGTGTACATCTTCTCGGAAGGGCAGAACGAACCCGGACACAGCACAGGACGTTTTACATGCCCTCGAAACCCACTCTCTCTCTCAACTGATCCATCATTCAACTTCAGAGGTTTGAGCATGAAATGCTCCGCGTTTAGGTCGATGACACCGTTAAAGCCAAAAAATACAACATTTCAACTCTAGTGTCAACACTGATCACAACGAAGTAAAAGATTTTTGATGTACAGAATCTGAAACCACGTTAAGTTGTAACTGGAATGCAGAAATGGCCTTAATTAATCACCATCGTGCAGCATTTCATAGTCGCCGCTCTAGAGTAAATCAAGACCATAGTAAATCGACATTCAACAGCCTACTCTAGCGGATCGTCTTCCCCTGGCTAGAGCAATCTAGCGGGAAGTAAAGGACGCAACCCGATGGCCAGCATACGCCATTTCCTCCTACATCACTGTTATCAAGCTGGACGAAACTCAGGTTCCAATAAAATGATTAAGAGGAAATAACGACGCGTCACTTCGACAAATTTTCAACGCACTTCAATGCTAATGACTGGATCAAATGTCTTCCCTTTCATCGCCAAACGATTCATGATGGCCGACTCTGTACGTCGGATGTGCAAAAAGGTCTTTGCTGATAATACATTTTCGATCTTTCCTTTACGCCAATGTCGTCTTTAGTGTCGAGAAACAGTGCTGTGGAGACGACATCTGCTGAATGTATTGCGAGCCACTAACTGGGCCAGTGATGAAAAATAAGAGAAGGAGTGGAATGGAATGACGTCACACTAAGTTGATGAAACAGGACCGAAAAAAAACGCTTGCATCACTTCCGTTGTAACGCTGTTGCTCGAGACATCACCCGAGCGACAATTAAGATGTCGTGAGCATGAAGATGCACAGTTAAACAGACCGAGGCACACAAGGAAGAAAGATGGTAAGAGCGAAGCAGCCAAGTTTGCTTAGCCATCGAAGAAAAATTGTCAAATTGTGGTTGATAGCTGAAGCCTAATATGAAAAGGAGTAGCATAGGCTCTGATCTCCTGCTCCCATGACTTGACTTTTAAGCTGTTAATTTATTGCAAATGCTTCGTTTAGATGTTAAAGGTAAAATCAAACTTAAAGATATCAAAAAAGGAGACATGTATTAGTAAGCAGAAAAAGCAAAAAGCATTGAAGCGAAGCCTTAAAATTGAAGAAAGAAAAAGCATCAGCTGCAATGATTTAGAAATCCCTTTACGAATTCGGAGTAAAGGATCCTTTTGTGTAAAGTTATCATTTTATAGCTTCTGGTAAGGTACCGCAAATTTAACAGCGACAAAGAGCAAATTTCAAATTCTCTCTACACAATGACCATTCACCACAACAGCATTTGGCAACATTGATTTACCTTAGGGTCATAACCACAACATGAAATCTGATGGCTTATCAGGACTAACTCTTACCCCCTCTAGCGAAAATCATACCACTTAGAAGGTATGAAATCCGCCCAATCATTGCACGGGAGACGTGTCAGCACATGGTGGCCGAGAGGCGATTGAAGCTACTCGGGCCATACTTTAACGCATGCTGTGAGGACACTACGTTGACCTTATCAGACGTAGTCATAATCAGTGGTTCTGTTACAAGAATGATACTGCCAGCCTACATCACAAAGAGTATGGACGTGACGTTTCATTCATTTGCTTTTTAAAAGGCAAATGGACGACGAAAGTGAAACAGCTCCACATTATGCGATAAATGGCTTACATTCCATTTTGTTAACGAACAAGTCGTGCTCACCTACATCCATACTGCATGGACAAGAGCGCTTTGACCAACGCATTTCTCATTGCCATGAGGGTCGCAAAGGACCATGTGGTTTTACATGAACTTACACATGATGAAGCGTTTTCCGGTTGTAGCCGAAAGTGATGGCGAGGTCGCTAAAAATGCAAAGAACCAACTTCGCAAATGTAGAAAGTGAAGTAACGTTGGTGACTAAGTCTCGGAATCTTAAGAAGGAATTGCTCGCACATATTCTAGAACCATTGCAAATATGTGATCTGGATTTCCTTATTTTCCATGCTAAACGACAGAGCGGGAGGGCAATGCAGGGGACCAATCGAGATCCGTTTATTTGAGGATTATGTAGGATTTTGCTATGCTGCAGTGATAAATAAAAGGTGCTTTAGAAGCACAGATGCTCCTTGCTACATTTAAGCTCCGGAACCTAACTTTGATGCAAACTTTGCCTTGCCAGAGAAATCCTGACTTCAATAAACTAGGGAAGCTTTCCATCAAGCTAATTCGTTGTGTTTCAAATAATGCAAAAAATTTCAATTGAATGACGTGATTATTAAATCGTTTTATTGTGTGATTTTAGTAAAGTCAATCTGACTCTTGAACTCTAATACAAACGCATACACTTAAGTATATTTTTTGCTTGCACTATTATTTTGATTAACAAGTTATTTAATGACAAAGAATGCATTACAAAACTAAAAAATACGACCTGATATCGCATGCCAGTAGCTGATGAGAGACGATCAGCAATGAACGCATGCTTAGGCTTGTAAAGCCACTGTTTTGAATTAAATCAGCGAATAGCTCAATTGTTTGCGCAGTCATGGAAAAATCTTCATTTTGCTTCCCCATTCATGTCAGTGGTATCTCTACCGCGATCTTCTCTAGGTCATTGCCCGTGTAGGGTTAACCGACCCACTGGCCTACCACCTCATGTAGTGATGCGATTTTGCGGAGTTAATTTGCTAATATAACTGTCGAATAAGGTCGATCAAGTCCCGTTCGTCGAAGCCGAACGTATTTCTGATGTGGCCTTAGGTGAATCTACCCCTCGGCATAGAATTGGTAAATGAACAAGACTTTACGGCATGCGTTTGAAATGCTTACAAAATTCGTTGGCGAGCTTGTGCTCATCCGCGTTTATCCGATTAATTGTCATATTTTGGGACAATCTGATCCCATAGTCCACGAGCTGTCAGTTAGAAACATCGATGGCTTACGAGCCTGGTGAGGTGGCAATTTTACAAACTCTGCCACTCCCCATCCACTTTAACTTATCAACCACTGGAGCTGAGCACTTAGTGCATCTTCAAGCAGTCCAGCACCATCTGTGTTAATTGCTAATACTCAATCAGAGGGTTGAGAAGACACCCATAACTGGCCAACTTCATCAACACCTGCCAAAGTAATCGATCTTAAGATGAGGACAAGTTGGACTTTAATGGGCAATTGACTCTCTGAAGCGATGTCTGTGGACTAAAAGACGCAAGTTGTCATCAAGCCAAATTTACACAGTTTAAACTAGTAACCTGCACGCATTTGACTTTGTCACTTCCGAAAATTTGGTTTTACCTCCCATAAACATCGCGTTGCAGATTCCGTTTGACAAAACACATTCTACGTTACTCTTACGGTCATTTAGATGAACACATTAAAGTAAGAATTTTCAAGTCACGGCTTCTGCGCAGGATAATTTACGTGAATTTTTAGCATTATTGCTATCATTGCTACCATTTACTTCCCTTAGCTACATACACTGATACCACATTCAAGTTACATCATCCAGTAGCGGGGTACTAGCACCCCTACTCTAGCAGACTTTTCCCGACCACGAGATTATTAATACGTCTTGCATTTACATGCAATTATAACTCAAAAACACCTGATTAGCAGTGCTTTCTTCCACTTCTTTTTCTCTTTGCAGCTGCAATCGAATGAAGCATGGCAGTTTGGCCGGCCCTTCATTAGCCCATTCTATTTATATGAGTGGGATCAACATTTTCCATTTTCCTGTTGAAATGACCTATTATATAAATCTTTTCAATTGTGAAGTAGTGCTTACAATTGTGCCCTATCCAAAAAGAATGTAGAGTTTTTAGATTTCGGAAGCGACTGCTCTACCAATGCAGCCATTTAATTACTTCCCGCTAGGGGACCTCTGACGTCTTGTATGACACGACACCTTACTTATGCTGACGCTTGCATTAATGGTATGCTTTAAGTGTTTTAGCAGACTTTGAGCCCTTCGACGCCTATATAATGCGTTAGCAATAAAATTCGTCGGCTCTGTGTCAAGTGAGTTTAGTGTGATAGAAGATAGCGAGTTGACAGCGACATGAATGAATTTATTTGGCGTTGGTTTTTGATTCCTTGCCGTGGTCGGCCTGGTTCTGCAAGATGGTCGCCATGATGGTGCTCACGAACATCTTTGGCCTTTGTGCAAACTCATAGGAACGAACGCATACATGAAAGAGTAAGAGCATTCATCCAACTCCCCCAATCGTGGCACGATTTAAAGCTTTTTGTTGATCAGACAGTGACTACGGACAAGTTTAGGTTTCATGTCCTTTTCTAACCATATTTCTCCCACAGTACAATGAAAAATTGTAATATGCCTACACTTCAACTTTGGACACCATATGGACACAGAAATGAAGACTGTGAACAGTAGTGCTCACACCCTTTATAATCCCTAGGGTAAAACAGGCGGGCCTTCTTGTTGACCAAATTAAACCTTGCTCCCAAAATATTCGCACACTTCTCTCTGTTCCAAAATGAGCCACCTGGGTTATGCCATGGTAATGGCGTAGGAGAGCCAAGCTTTTATTTAATGACATCTTCACAGCATTGAATTTAAAGCGTATGGCTGCAAACTCTTTTTATGCCAGTAAATTATGGCAACTTTTCAAAATACTTTCGAAATGCTTGACTTGGTTGTCGATCTCCTCATCGACAAGGTGATTCAAGTAGTCTATGTATCGTTTTCTTGCCGATATCGTTAGTTAAATCGAAGTGCCGAAGAGGATGATTGGAATGCACCGTAGCTCTTTGGTTGGCACTTCCACAATAGTTGAAGAGTAAGTTCGCCATCTAGTTCGCCGCCTATTGCTTGCAATACATCGATTTGATTGACGGACAACCTTGTTCCGCACCCTCACAGCCAGCAGGAAATAATGGCGAGACAAGAGACATCTGCTTCTCACTAGTGTGAGAGCCTATGCCAGTTTTATAAGTCGCGTCATCTTCACACCAAAAAAGAGGGAAATAGAAACGGACAATTAACAATAAATCAGGCTGAGCTTTGCTGGATGAGGAGTCAGTTTTAGGTAAAGCGTGAGCGAGACAAACCTAGTCCAGTCCGTACTGGGCTGACTTAGGTGATCGTCCTTTCATCATTGTATCATGCCATAATTTGAAGTAAGCCTAGTGAAGATGGGAAATATAATTGCAAATATGGCAATAACAGTTGATGGAATTGGAGGAGGAGAAGGATAAAGAGTAGTAACTGATAATAGGCCCGAACAAAAATAAACGATGGAAAGGAAATTGATGCAGAGTGTGCGCACCCCCCTTTGTCTTTGGTTTAATCTAGTGGGCATACACGGTGGGACATAATGAGAGAGAGCATATGGAGCGTAGTAGGAGACACAGGAGTCACTTACCGAAGGTGTGTTAGAGTAGAGCATGAGAAAGGGGCCGTTGACAAGAGAGCTCCTTCCTACCTATTTTGAATCCGTCATCAGGCCTTCTTCTTAAGTGTGCGACTTGCTACTTCATGCCTGCGTAAAAGAAAGGGAGGGCCTCCCATTGGTGACTTTTGGTCTGCCGCGTGGGAAAATCTGTCACCGTCCCACGGCCTTACAACAGGGGTTGGACGGTCTCCCGCCCTCTGCATTGCAATTTAGCTTTTAGCAACTACGGTCAGCATAACTTATTAATGTTGCAACCTACGGACTCGAGAATATCTTTGATATGGGTGTCCTTCCTCAGTAGCTTACTACCAAGGTCAAGTGGATCTCCATCCTCCTTAAGTGGCATTTGCGTGCCAAAACCCTGACCTGGCGGATGCCAATTAAAATGCTAATCTCGCCATACAACTGCTACTGAGCACTGACTCAGTAGCGAGGATATTCTACTTTAGAATCAAGAACTGAGACCGGCGACGGCACTGAGGTGATGCAGAAGGGAGCAGGCACCGCATGGAATAATAAAATTACGCCATTAACTGCCTGGCTAACTTCAGTCCAAAAGAAGACCACAGATAGCGGGCATTAAATAACCACTGTAAGAGCTGCGTTTGGAATGCACAATACTCATTATTCCATTATTTTATGGAAATGGTGAGTTATATCAGAAAGCTGAACATCTCTGACGATGGTGCTCGCGTACAAACACTGTAAGAGCGAATAACAATATCGCACTATCTTGATGGAGAGAGAGGGGCATCACAAACAATCTGCGCTGAATATTCAAACAGCAGTCAGGGGTAATTTTACAAAATCCAAGATTAGTGAGTACTACGGAGTCAATGGGATCTAATATTCCCTTGATTATTTGGCCTAACATGTAAATGCAAGTTCCTAGCTACAGTTGTAAGCTGCCTTCGCTTCTGAAACCGCAGGCGCTATCAAGTGCACGGCACAGACACGAATTATCACTGATGACTTCTTGGTTCTAGATTAGTACAAAGTCACCTGTGTGATTTGACAATTCCAAACACCTCAAGTAGTTGTGGAGATGGTGCAAATCTCAGAGTCTTGAACAGGCCTAATTTCAACCCGTAAAAATGTGCAAAAACACCACATCATCGACGCCGTTCACGTTGAAAAAAGGAGTCCGAATGAGTGGAGTTGATTGAAATGTGGGAACACAGAGATGTCACGCTGATGCTTGAGCGTTGGGAATAAACTGTATATGCTCTCGTGCCCTAAACGTGATACAAGATTACAGTTGTGGCTTGTGCTCCTCTAAGTGGATATTTTTTGCAATGGAAATAGAGAAAGATCGAGAATATTCCTGAAACTTGACACTGGCATACAACCTTTCGGTGTGATTTGTAACAAACCATTTGTTTACAGGCGAAACCCAAGACAAATAGGCAGCATAAACGAATAGGAAGTGAACTGGGTGCATGCATGGGTGCGCGATAAATTAGAACAACGTAGATGTAACAGTGATAGATCGACAGATTTTGCATGGACAAACAAATTGTTTTAGAGGAATGGAAATTGGATGGCAAAAGTGGGAAATCAAAAGATCAAATTATCAGAACTAATGAACAAATTGTAAGGTTTTTGAGTGGAATGGGCCAAGACAAAAGCTGACATTCCACCTACCAGTGGATCAATATTTATTTTGAAATCAGACAGCTGACGTCATTGGGAATCAGTCGATGATTTTAAAATTTCGGTCAGCGCACTGACATTCCAATTCCTCACTCTGAGAGAAATGAGATTGTCTCAAAACTGGAAATTGGTTTTTGTGATACTCGCTGTCATCAGCTGCATCTACGTAATCTTCTATGATGTCTTACCGCTTCGGAGGAGCTACGTAGGCCGTAGTGCCCCTGCAGGTTAGTGGTCCTTCCCAACTGCAGCAGTGGCCCCTGAATGCATATTTACAGGCTATTTTAATGATTTGCTTAAAGTCGACTGTCATGGATGGTTCACCACTGAGAAACTACATATGCCTCCAAGTACAGGCGTATCTGTCTGAACGGCTGCCCATTTTGCTGACCCCACCACACCAGAACAGTCAATTCTGGTAACTCGGAGTGCAAAATGCTAGTTTAAGGTACAGTTGGGAGCACCGCACTTCGTCTGATGGTGAGGATCAATCCATGATATACGTCTTTGTAAGTATTGAAGATCTCCAGCTACTTAGCTTAGTGGAAAGCCGCATCTTGTCACCATTCTTAGTCAACATTCACCCAGCTTCCATTGAAGCGACCCTTCGATTTGTACCCCCACCAACACATCCTGCCAATGCAAGTGTTAGGAGGCTGTTTGCGATGAAAGAGCTGCAAATTCTAAGATGGCATGGAATAAGTCTAAAACCGCTGGATGGGCAACCTTGGGGCCTACTTCAGCGTGCTATTTTTAAGGTCATAGAGCTACTGTCCAGCAGCTTTCCACTGAAGCGGCGGCTCCAAAGAGCACTGATGTCTCGAATCGTGGAATTCCTGGAAGAGTCAAACATTTATTGCTCTCGAACACAGATGATTTGTCCCTCTGTTTGTGGGCATCAGTAGTCATTAAAAAATGCTGCTGAAAACATCTGCATTACAGCACTCATTAATGTATTACCTAAAGGCACCCAGCTGTAATTTTGATTAGAGCGCAGCAAGCTCCATCGTTCAGTAAGTTGTAATTGTTTACATTATTTTAATGAATCCCTATCAAAAGCCGTTCAAAAGTTTTCTACTACTCTATTATTTCCATAACGCTGCATCTCATATCTCCAATTACGGCCTGATGGGCTGACTTAATACGGGAACCCATAAAACTCAAGCAGGTCTCTTGCCTATATTTGTGTATTTATGAGCAAATTTTTTTGTGAAACGGTTGTTCAATCACAAGAGCCTGGTACAGTTTGAGGTGCATATAGTTAAGCCTTCACTAAGGGGATCATTATTGCCGAAGTTAAAGACCTTGACCCCATGGTGATCATCTAAAGTACTTGAGGCGATTTAGCACGCTTCATTGCAAAATGAAGAAAAAGCGGATGAACGTAGGGCATTAGCCAAGGGATAAGTACTTTTCAATACCGAACTCTCTTATGTTTACAGATGTGAATGCATGCACCCAAAAAGTGAAAAAAAGCACTTAAAATGAGATTCATGTTCTTTTGCTGACCCGATTTTCATGCGAGATCATTTACATGCAAGAAATAAAGTAAATAGCAAGACTGATGTCGACATTAGCATTGCTCTGAGACATTTCCAAGCCAAAGGTTTAATTTGGAGTGGATTCTGGAGCATGACCTTCCCTAACGTGTTTGCAATATCGCGAACCCGAATTCTATGGACACTGATGTTGACAAAGAGGTCAAACAGTTGGTCAGATTGTGCATGTCTTTGATGGGAAGGTCATTTAAGACCATGAAGAAAGTTTCGGAATGCAACGAAACTGGGCTGCGAGATGTAACCCTAAATTAGAGGGCCTAGAGACTTTACAAGTGTTGACGGATGGTGGTATGTCTAGTTAATAATTAGAATAAGTTTTGGACGGAGCCCCCGAATGTTAGGATGGTTACAGTATTAAAATTTAGCAACTCCGTATGGCACATGTGGCAAGGAAAGTCATCTCGTCCTTCAGTTATATAATAAAAAATTTATCATTTGTCAAAATAGTCCTGGCTATTGGTTTGATCGCCTTCCAATTTGGATGGTATTATTACTCAGGGACATTCGTCGTAGCGCATTTTTAAACTAAAATTGCAACTGTGATGGCATTGCGATGCCTGGAACCAAAGATAATCCATGCAGGGATATACGCGCCAGTGAACATGACCGATTGTGTCATCCTCGTAAATTATCCTGGAGCATAAGAGTGCGTTGGTTGTAGAAAGCCGTTATAACTGCAGCGTTATTTCCACAAATAATGACAGGGCTGCCAGAAGGTAATGATTTAGCTTTGACGAAACAGATGCTGAATGGCGCCAATTTTCAACGCTCATTCGCTAAACAAATGTCTCTTTCGTTACCTATTTTCCATCACAAGTGAAAGCGGTAACAGTCCCATTTTGGAATTCGTGAAAGCAGTCATGTAAAGACGCAAACGGAAGAAATTAATGATTGAAGTGTGTGACGCCAACGGCTATGCCTGCTAACGTTCTTGAGTACACTAGGAGGTACTTAAAAAGATACTTCAGCACTTCCTTCCGCTTCTCGCCAAAAAGCGCATTTGAACAAGCATGTACAGCGCCTAGTCAGTGGAGATTGTGGATTCATTTTAGCAAATGCAGCGATGTCACTGGAATGAAGCATACTTGCAGTTTCAAAGTGCGACTAAAGCAGGTACGAAACTATTGATTGTGAGTATTCGCCAGTAAAGTTGGTCCACCTCAATCGTTGTAAACCGATCTAAGGTGATCTATTTTCACTGTTAGTGCAAATTCATTATTTTATTCAAAGTGTAGCTAAGAGGCCACATTGAAAACACTTAAACCTGTAATCAACAAATCAAATTCCATCTCTGGTGCTGTAGACTTTGCATAAATTTCTTGAATAAAGTGTAATTGCTACCGTGTTGGAATTGCGCTTTTAAATACTCAAAACTTGAGTCACGTCGACAAAACCTTTAAGCCCATGAACCCGACATGAAAGTCTTCACCCGACCGTCTCTACAAAACATTCAGAATTTGTAAAGCTTCAAAATAGAACTGGCCTGTTAGTGACGTCGCACGCAAGAACATTAATGTCAGCGTCTTAACTGCTAATAATGTAGTGCAAATGGATTTTGACAAAGCTTGAAGTTTTCTGTTGGCGAAAGCCGGCATCTTTTGACCAGACTGGGGGATAAAATGAGTAACTGTCCACATTAGCGGCCTTAGTAAAGCTATTTGCCTGCCCAACTATTTATCTAGTCCAAAGTCCATTTTAGTAACACTATTATAAAGAAAACAGCCTGTGACTGAATCGCGCATGCACCAAAATCAAACAGATTATTTTAGCTTTCGGTTATCAGCAGAAATCAAACGACAGTACGCAAAGTACCATACATCAGACAAGGGTTGTTAGCAGAACTGCATGCGAAACAAAGTCGCTATAAAGCTGTCGAGATAGACATCTATGCTACTAAAATCAAGGCAGCCAAACGATAGTCAAACATACGAGCGATTCAGGTTGCCACTGCTACAAAATCCGCACAGTAAGGCGTAATAATATTAGTTCTACAAGACAAAGGCTGCATCAAGTGTTTCCTTTACAAAATCCGTCATTATTTTTCATCAAAATAAACATATGCCTATTCTCTCAGGACAGGGCGCACAAATACAAGTAACGCACGAACTTCTGCGCATTCTACTACCTAGTATGCTCGACTGCTACCTACGTTTGGTCTACTCCCTCTCATCTTCCTATTCATAATGGCGGAGTACAGCGTCGACGATAATGTAACGTAGCCTAGTAAAGCAAAGGTTCGAGCAGCACATCGCAGCACAGAACACTATTTCCACCCCTTTTGTCTCAGAGCAAGCCGAGCACCTCCAAAATCATTTAACAGCGAGTCCCCTGCCCGAACCCAAATCCTCCTTTGCGTCTTCTGAGCCCTCGCAGAGCCAGCCAAATACTTTCAGCTCTTAGACTCAACCTAAGCTGCATCGATACTCACCATACAAGGCAAGAACCAAAAACGTTGACACTCACAGGTCCTCCTTCAGAGTTGCTGGCTCTCAAAGCCTTGCCATTAAATCTCTTCTCACTTCATCTTGCCCTATGCGATAAACTTTGTTAAAATTATATAACAGTTTATATATAGCACATTACTTGCACAAAACAGTTTATATTTGTTACACAACTACCACCAATCTCCTTTCTGCTTGTAGCAATTTATGCCATCGACTAAATTCCCCATCAGTACTATTGTTATGCTAATGAGAGCACGCCTCCATATGCGTCACTTGACAGCGCATTATACGCACCTTCTGCATGGGCAAATAAATAGACCTTGAATCCTTTTTAAGGAATCCAAATTCGCAGCCTGCAAACACTTTTGATTGGATTTGGTTTAGGCTATCCAGGACTCTGTTTCACCAGCAAAGGTCGATGCAAGTTTGTGCTGCTTTTACAGTTTTTTAGCTCTATCACGCTTTAGTGTGTGTGAAGACCAAGAGTGCTACTCTCTTTGCCCTTACAGCAAAGTCCTTCTCTGGCTCTTGGGTGCTGGATCCACGATCAATCTATTTATTGGTTCAAAAGTTGGTGATGGAGCATTGACAAACCGAGAATGCGGATCCGACTTGGCGTGCGATTCGTATCTGCCTAGTCAACCAACATAGAGGAGACTGTAAAACGTGCAGAGATTCAATCACTGCTTTAATCTTCTGTCGCAAACCCAAACCACATTTTACATTCGTATGTAAATGAATGGGATCTTCAATGCATGGCTGTCCAGTGATGGCTACCACAATCGGTATAACAGAGGTCGCTTGGAATCTGGCTTACAGACCGCTTAAATTAATAGAAGGGAGTGGAAACCAGCATTTAATCAAATGCCGGCAGATATTGTCAGATTCATGCTGACTGCTGACTGGGCTGTCTTAAGTCATGGTGCAGATCATCATTGGCGACTATCGACCATCATATTGAGACGATGCTCGAACGATGAAAAAAGAAGACCAATCTATGAAGGCATTCGGTGTTGCTAAAAGAAAAAAGCCTTTGCGATAGTTTTCAAGGTGATCTCCTGATCATAAGAACCTAAAATTAGGCTTCTCTGATATTTGTTTTGCTTCTCCACATACAATAGCTGTTCAATAAGGTACGAAAGGCTCCTTATCAACATATAAGTGTTTATTACAGCCAAACAGGGCACTGCCATCAACACAAAAACTAAAGTCGAAAACTGCTACGTTGGTTGGGGATAAAATGTAGCTGACCGATTTCTTGAGCCTGAGTTAGCGGTTGATTGATTAAGCAGTCGTTTTGCTTTCCCAAATGAGAGACTCTTCCTGCACACCGACACAACAAATAGAGATCTACTATAAGTCACATGTTATGCTCTATTGCAAACGAAGTATCATCCACTTCATGCTGCCTTAGCTCGAAACACACCAATTTGTCAACACCAACAGTCTGCTTCTCATTGGAACCACGGGATGATTGGAGGAGGTGAGGATTGATGAAGTCGAAATTGGCGAACAGCTCATTAATCTTCTTGGCTGTCAGTCCAACCCATGCTGGATCCTTGCAATTTGGTGAGACTGGCACAACACGACGCACACCATGCTTGTCATGAGTGTCTCGAGGATGTCTGCTGATCAGTGGCTTGTTCCTATCGGATACAGCCGCAAGTAGCATGGGGTCGCTGGAGTCGAGGCCATATTTCGCCTTGGCTGCCAAAGTTTTAAGCTTGGAAGGTTGGTGCGGTGGTTTCATTTTGCAAGCCACCACTTCCTTCCAGCCGACGTTTATAAAGAACTCAAGACGCTTTACACCATCAATGTCTACACGCTTGTTGTGATTGTGTGTGAGGCAAGCCTTGAAGAATTTTTGCAGAGGCACGGACACGGTTGGTAAACAGCCAGTCATGAAACGGCACGTGCGCAACCAGTCCTGAGCAGTGGCATGACCATACATGACACAGGCGGCAAAAGTGCCCAGGCTCCGGATGTCCACCATCGCCGTGATTTCCACTTTTTTCTTCATTTCAGGTGCCATGTAGAAGTGTGTTCCAATGAAGTCTGTCTTCTTGGGTGGTCCCGCCCCTCTCGACATGTCGTATGAACGATCAAAGTCAGTAATGAAAGTGTGACCCAATTCAACAATAAGCACATTGGTGGGCTTAATGTTCAAGTAGACGATGTGCATGGCATGGAGATGCTCTAGACCACGGCTAAACTCACAGTTGTAAAATCTTGCATGCTTTTCACTGAGGAGGCCAACAGTTGAGATGAGAAACAAACTGGTGATGGTGTGGGAAATTTAACCGTGGTGAGAAATTCATGTGATTGCTGAGACTCAAAGGTCAAATAACTCATTGGAAAGTTTGCCTGCCGACATTTGTAATTGTCAACGTGTCTTATGCAGACATCAATCCATTGCCACTTGTGAGGACGTTTGACCTCGGTTATGCCAACAATGATGGTTTGCCGGCTACAGAGCTCGATGTATCTATGAGCCATCCGAAGTCCTCGCAAACTGTGCAACCGAGTGAAGGACTGCTAAGGGAGTCCTTCGTGGGATGGCACACCTACACCAATATCACAATTTCCTTTGGCTAACTTGGAAGATTTGATGCATCTTGTTTAAACGGCGCGCTACAAACTCCTTTTGGCAAGATACTAGGGAAGTGACCCCTACGGCCCTGAAGAGGAACACTTTGAAGTGAGACTTACAAAGTTATGATTCATATACGGAAAATATAAGTGGCTTCTATCATAATTCTCGTTCCATGTGTATTTACTGCCGCCATCGTGATAGGCAGTTCACCTTACATCAGCGTAACAGCGTCTTAGCTGTCGAAGACTTCTTTAGTTTTGCATGCTTTTAAGGAGACAGAAGAGGAATCAAGAAGCCCTATATCTGTAGGTGTTCTGTACTCTGCAACAAATAAAATCGCTATCAGCTGGCGTTAATAGTAGTTGGGCTTTCATAAAGTTTTAAAAAGGACGTAAAGCAGCAGGCAGAATATGACAACAGCATTTGCCTGCGAATACTTTGCAGTGAGATCACATGAGTAAGCAGTCACTCTCGCTGGCACCGCATAAAGTGGAATAGATAAATTAGACTTGTTAGGTGGCAAAACTCTACGACAAGTGCATGTTTAACCGAGTGTGGCTTTGATAGCAGGCCTGCTCAAAGTCAGTTGATTGGAAGTTCTGCTGGTCGCTTTTATAATGCCAGGCTGACATGATTCCATTCTCGCAACCGGTAGATCAATGAAACCATCTAGTAACGAAATCAAAGAAAGGAAATAGATGAGGTGGGAAAGATGCACAAACAGGCCTCTAGACAGAGAGTGGTTGTGGTGGTCCCTTCAGAAGGAGATTATAAATGAAATAGTTATTATTTCAGATACTACCATTTAACGCGATGCAAATGGGATCTGCGCTTGGAAGTTGATGTCACCTCGCAGAGCATCATTTGATAGCCAATCAGTTCAATTTGTTCATTTTGGCTCTTTAGTGGAACGCCTCTTCTGTTTGAAGTTTATTTCTTACTGATTGCATAAGTGCACAGTCAACCACTTCATTACTGTACGAATAACCATGCATCTCTGCATACTCAAGCACTGTAGTAGCGGAACTGTTTCGTAAGCCCTATCTAGAATATACATCTGCAGAGAGGGTCCTTAGCTACTTTAGACTGACTGCGTCAATTCATTTGACATCTAAACGGATTATGTGGGGTAGGAAACATCGTAATTGATTAAAAGTGCAGTAGATTTGGGAATAATTGGATGTGTTCCTTTGCCACTGAATGGGCAGCAAAAACGTGGCCTTTACACCACACTGAGACCCCAGTGGTGAATGTGACAATAGTATTTGTAGTGCACAGATGGCAAGGAGTTATGATATTCTTGCCAGCTGACTTGGATCAACGCGCATATCCTTTGCACGACGTGTGTGCGAGTGAGTAAGACAAACAAAACTTCAATAACGGTACGCGTATGTGTATGACTGACTAAAGTTCCACCGTTGTTTTTGCAGTCGATTTGGTTTTCGAGTGCATTGCAATGATTTTGTGCTCTCTTCATCTGCAGTTAGTCTGTAACATGTGGTTTCTCTGCATGGCATGATGCTTGAATTCTCGTCTTTTTGTTTTCTTTTAAAACAAGATGATGGAAAGTAAACAGTGGAGTAGAGAGTCCTACCAATCTAGGGTCTGCGCGCATGTGAGATATTGGATTCTCCTTCCTCAAAATAATTTGAGAAAATAAGAAATCTTGCTAAGGTAAGAATCCAGCCGGTAAACAATTAGACCAATTGCTGGTTGAATTGTCGCTGTTTTATACGCATGTTGGGGATCGTATCTGCAGTAAAAATTGCCGCCTAATTGATCGAGTATGAGTTTTACAGGGAGAGGGTTGACATTAACCTGAGTTTTTATTCACCTAAAGTCCTACTAACGAACTTGAGCAGTTCCAGCATTTCTAGATGATAAGTGTTGCCTATCCCAAGCAGTAAATGATTTCCACATCGTTGCTTTCTACTTTGTGACCGCAGCTTGCTTTCTGGGATGAACTCTTAGGTAATATTCATATTTTGGTGAGGAGGCTACATTGAGCACATGCCGAGGCCCGATTATTGCAAGAAACATTCAGGTGTGGCCTTAATTTTGCAAGTACAAATGCAATGGCGGGTCTCTGAGGTGAGCTGCTGCTCTTGTGCATCTTTGATTTTGGATAGACCTGGCTTTCATATCATTAGTCGAGATGGCAGCGTGGAATAACTGTAGTACTTTAATCGCGGTGCTTAATTAAGTTGTTCGGTAGCAATAAATAGCCTAAATACTTCAAAGACGGTAATGCGTCCATCATTACGTATTCAAGTCTTGATATTTCGTGTCTACCCTTCTAAGTCATTTCAAAACAATCAACGTGCAGGACCGTTTTCCAGAGGCTCAGATTCAACGTAAAACCTGTGATTCTACAACGTCACAGAATTCTACCTGTCCTCCGTAAGATCCTGTAATTTAACATTAAGCCAGCCTTACTCGCCTAGCGATCAAAGGCTGGTAGTCGAGCGGCTTAAAGGGTTTGGTTGCAATGCTGAGTTATCAAAAAATCCGACTTCCAATTAGTACATGCAATGAAGACTAAGCACTTTAGTCAAAGAGACATTCAAGCAATGGAAACAAGTGACGCAGAACATCTCAATTTTAACATCAGAGTAGGGCTAGCTATCCAAAGTAGGTATGCTCGTACTATTCAGCATTTTCATTACAATTTTGTATCCCAGTAAGTCACAACCTGAAATATGGGTGCGATTGTTTTAAAAGGAAGCTGCTACATAAGTTTGATTTTCTTTCCTCAATCAAAGCTTTTTTTCCCAGGTTAAACATTTTACCTTGTTGGTAATGAAAGCCTCACAGAAGTTAGGATATGTACCGTTTACAAGGGGTTCGGCATTCATTGCACTATGTCTGTGAATGCTCAGCTCAGCGTTTCCCTTTTATGGCCCGTTGAGGTCCTCTCAGACTCACTCTACTTTGACAGCTATAACATAATTCCGCCAATGGTGTCTCTTGTACTACTTGCATTAATCCTAAGTTATTTAATACGCCAAATGCAAATATCATTAATAGCCTACTTAAGGAGGACTCCTCTTTTATTCGTTCGCTCATTTGTAGGCATATTTCGCCACAAATATCCTTTAGGCTACAGTGGATTTAAGAGGTTGCTGATGGCAGATGTACAGTGATCCTGAAAGGCGCTTAGTTACAACAGCAAACCGATTCCTTGGAAGTATTTTTTAAAATGCAAAGTAAAATACGCCTAACATTACCTCTATGCTCAGTTTAAACAAAAAATGCTTATAGCGCTTTAATGGAGTGGAAAGCTTACGACGAAAACTCTTCAAACCGATAAGGTCTTACAGGAAACAGTTACACAGCTCATCTCCAACGACCCTTACTCTTGCCTGCATAAGGCTAAGGAATGAATAAGATCAAGCTAGCTATAACACATCTCACATTAGCACGATTACGTTTCCCTGACTCCTGGGTTTAAAGTTTTTATGCCATTACTTATGCCTCATTACTTATTGCATGCTGGTAACAAGGAAGTGTTTGCGGATGCTGTGACTTTGATGACATCACAGGGAACCTCCAGACTGTCAATTCTGCACTTAAATTACTGTCCTTGTTCATGGTGCAACTATTCGGTCATAAATCCACAAACACGCACTCATAGATTTGAGACTAAGTGACCGTCGTCCCTTGTCGTCTTTAAGACAGCGAAGATGAGAAACCCTTACGAGCTATGAATACCGTTGCCCATCCGAGACCCTAGCGGTGAATATGGTAATAGCATTCGTTGTGCGTAGACGGTGACAAATTATGATGTTTTAGCAGTGGACTTGAAGAGAAGACCACTTCTTAGCAGATGCAGCCTATTCAATACGCATGTGCTTTGTACGACGTGTGTGTAGATGTGGCAAACAGAAATTGAAGAAAGGTGTACATATGCTTGACGATGATTCCATTGTTGCTCAGGGCCAGTGAGATTTCGGATACCCACAACTACCTTCCAGAAGACCCGAAGGTTAGTCATGTCCTCCTGGTCTGTGAGCATCTGTTTAAGTCGTGATTGTGGCTGTTAAAATGGAATCAACATTTCTCATGTACTTTTGCCAACAGCCTACTCCTCTACTCCAATCTTCCTATAGGATCTAAGCCTCCAAATTTATCTTACGATGATAACACTGACGGGCGTCCACTTTGTGCCCTGTTTTCTCCTCGTTTTTTTATTTTATCATTAACAGTTTTAATTTTAGCTTGGATTTACATGCTGTCTTAATGATCACTCAAATGCGTTAGTTCCTCGCATTCATAACAATGATTTCGCATGGTTTATTTACAGTTCGCTACTAAAATTTGTTTCATGGCACTGTATTGTGTTTGAAGACTCGAACTTCAGTCTCAGTCTAAAAACAAACAAATGAAAAGCAAGGCTGTGGTACTAGGGATTCTATCCGAGGAAAGATTTGCGGACGTGGCTGATGTTGCATTTTCCTTTTCCGAAGTAATTTGAGGAAACAAGAAATTCGCCAAGGCAGGGATCCAATTAGGCCGCGCTTGAATCAAATGCTAGTAAGATGGTCATTATTTTACTCGCCTGTTGAGTATTCGTATCTACAGTATAATTTGCTAGCTAATTGTCCAAGCGGTGGATTAATTACGCAAAATATTGCCTTTTAAAGATTTTATTTTCCTATCGCGTTACTAACAAACTTAAGTAGGACAAATATTTTAGATGATCGAAATAGAATTACTTTAACTGGCTTCCACGTCATTGCCCTTTGCCTTGTAGCCACAGCTTTATTTTCGGGTAAATTGCTACCTAAACTTAGCACTAGGGTTGTGGAGTTGAAGAGGTCCGGCTACTGTGTGAGGATTTTACTCCCTTGCCCATGAAAGACCTCATAAAATTTAAAAGAGGGCTGTATGCAAGAGCTAAGCATTCATCGCCTTTAAGCGCATAAGGAACTTAGCAATCATTGCATTTAAGAATGCCAGACTTAACACTCCCTTGTAACAGCTCATTGACGCCATCGAAGACATCTTGATTCAAAAAGTAAAATGAAATTCCGTGATGCTACGACCAATTCAACATCTATACATGCCTGATTTGTTAAAGTTCTATTCCAGCAATTCACTGTCTTTTTGTTTTAATTCCAACTTGATTAACAATGAAGCTTTCACAAAACTAAATTCTGCTGGTTAGTCCACTTGCCATGATTTGATTGAGCTCATTCAAGCAAGTGATTGCATACAAGTTTATTGTGTTGTGCTCTTTCATGCATATCTGTTGCTCCTTTCGTTCTTTTTTGCGATGAGAGCGCAGGAAGTTACTCGACTACTGAGCAGATTGATGAAGCCGCACGCAAGAATTTTACCAAATGTTGGTGGCTCAGCAAAAATGCTTGTGCTGTCTTTCAGAGAACAGCTAATTGCAAGGGGAATTCATGTCAGGCAGCGTTTACTCTTATCTACAAAGGAAAAGGAATTGAATAAAATTAAACAAGCCACGGCACACCTCTGATTGACATGACTGTTCTTCCTTGTCTCCTGGGCCTGAATAGTTTGTGTAGTCAGCACTTTAGTCCAGACAACTTAGGATCAAGTCCGAATTCGTAACGCCTCATTATGGTGATGACAGTGACGTGCTTGTGGATGTTGTGACTCTAATAACTGCATGTATTTGAGATGCATTCCCATTTTTTAACCCAATCTTTCTTTGCTTTACCTCTAAACGGTCAATTCCACACTTAAATCACTACCTTTATGTATGATGCATTATCCAGTCATTCATCCATCAGTAAACATTCATACGCATCCAAGCACGTCACTTTGTCTGTTTTATTGAAAAAGTCATAGCATCGCGCCCATATTTACTCAAACCATATTAATCTGCCTCTCCTGGCGATCTCGCATCTGTTTCATTTACATTCAACCAAAAGTCCATTTTTTTAAACAATTAGCCTTCATCGCATAATTTGCAGTGACCGCGCATGAAGGCTTTAAAAGAGAAGAAGGCGGTAACGAAGTGCATTAGAGGTTGTGTTGGTGCTAATGTATTCGCGCTTTGTAAAATGCCAATCGCTGAGATGGAGTTTGTGTTAGTTGTGCTCGCCCCGATTCCAGAGCGCAAACAGGGTTACAGCATCGCTCACGGTGGTTGATCAAACAGCAGTCGGTGTTGACCGAGTCGCAACTCTGGTGAACTCTGCTGACATTCAATCTAGTGCTGAATATGAGTCCGCTCAGAGTATTTAATCACTTCGCTTTTGGTTGCTAAAGAAATCTCTGCTCCTTCGATCATGGCAACCATTTCCACGCGCAAAATTTCGCACTTGGGTGATGAAATGAAGTTTCCCAAGCAGTCCCTGCCCATGCATCGATTCCTGCTAGAATTAGAGTGCAGTTCGCCTTGTGTGCATGCAGACAAGAATCCGATGACTTTTACAAATTTGTGGTCATTATCTCATCACCTCCTTGCAACTTTCATTCACAGCTAAGTTTGTGATGTGCAGATTTAGTAACCCAAATTGTCCAAGTGCGCATTATAACATGTCTTTTGGTAGGCGAAGCACTACATTTTTAGGAGCGTCTCAAAAGCAAAACCAAAGGAAGAATGGAAGGACTGAAACTGTCGTAGGAATGATTTCTCATTTCACTCTCCTTTAGGACCTCGTTTGACAAGTCGTCAACCTGTCAACTGGTGCCAAGCATGAAGGCTAGTCTGTGGAAAGAAGAAAAGGGCACGCAGCGAACCTCATCACCGGCAGCATCGGTCATGTCTGACATCATACAACTTATCCTTTATCTCAGGTGCAATGAAGACGGATGTCTCGGTGAATTTGGTCTTCTTGGGAGGTCCTGCTCAACGTATTTCGAGAGTTGGGACCTCCTAAAAAGACAGACTTCACTGAAGCACTCGGCTTCATTACACCTAGGATAAAAGATAAGTTGTCAATCACGACGAGAGCGGATGTGTGCAGTCTGGGCATTTTCATGACCTGCATTATGTATGCACACACGTCGGTAGACGGCTAGCTGTTCGCCAAACGTGTCCACGCATCCACGCAACTTATTTAAAGCCTGTGTCACACAGTTAAAGCAGACGCTTGAACATTGATGGCATGAAGCGCCTTGAGTTCTCCAAAGTGATCAAATGTAAGGAAATGGTGGCTTACAAGTTGAAACCTCCTTACTATCCCTTTGATTTGGAGATCTTCGCAGCTAAGAAAATGTGTAACTTCGACCTCTTTAACCTTCTGCTGGCCACTGTTGCTTACGATGGGCACATACCACTGATAAACGAACGCTTTCGAGACCTTTGTGACAGGCACTCACATGTGATTTGTAGTCCTCTTAGTGTCTACTGCTCTTCTTTCTTGCATGTGTATGTGAGCTCCTTATCTAGGTCAAAATATACGCCCCTATTTGAATAAGCTTCTCTACTTCTTATTACACAGAGATTGTCTGGGCGACAAAGTTTCAATGCTCCTAGTTCAGAATGCGAGATCTGTCAGGAATTTAATGCAAATTTAAAAAAACCACTCTGCTCTGGCAGTGGCGTCATCCATCTGCCGTGGGGACCTATAATGACAGGGCCATCACTGACATCGAGCAGCTAAACCTTAAAAATGAGCTCTCAAAATGGTATCAGTCTTAATGTTGTATTCTGTTGCATAGTACCGACTTCTGTAGCAGCCATTTATTGCTGATTTTGTCATCACCCGTCTGAAGACTAAAGCGATCATTTAACTACCTATTCTATGGAGGGGATATGGGAGTTAAAATCAAGTTTTCTCTGCAGAAGATGGATTTGTGACGGATATATGCGAGAGTCCTCTTAATTGAGGCGTAACTTGAATCTTTAATGCAGAATTGAAGTGAATAATGACTCCAACTGTTGCTAAAGTACTGCAGGAGAAGACGTGTTTGTATCTTGAGAGAAAAAATGAAGGGATTGGGGTGCGCTTAAGGAACGTGGTTTTGTTCCGATTGTCCGGTTGTGGTTTAATTCACATCTGGTCAGTGCAGCCATTCTACTGTCTGTGCTCTAGCAGTGCCATCACACCTACAGATGCGGAAACCGCTTGTCGCTTCTTAAAGAACGGCAGCAACAAAGGTTTCCTAGCATCCATGCTAGTCCATGTCATCGTGCAGTCGTTGCACATTTCCCAACAAATCATGCAGTGTGGAACATAAAAGGAACCTTAGACGAATGTCCTTGAGTGGTGCTTGCCGTATACTTAGGCTCCAAACAAATTGCTTCCTAACTTGGTTTGACGTAAATGACCTTCTGGTATTCATTTTGATGTCTGATCTTATTGAAGTTTTGGAATATGCATTAAACATAAACTCATAGGAAACATAAGAGACCTGCTATTTGATGTCACGCTAAAACTTTCAATTATTTGAGGTCACGAAGTGAATCACAGTGCGCGACTTTTGATTTTAGTTGTGTGAAAACGGTAATGTAGCGTTGATGAAACAAGAAGAAGACGAAGAATCTGACTTACCTTTTACGATGGGCGAAATCGCGGCCACATTGTCATGAAATAACATGACCGTCTGGTTGAACTCATATGTCATCGGAATAGTATTCATGCCTACTTCGGCTTGAATGCATTTTCAAAATCTAGCGTTTTAGCAGAAGAGCATTGAGCACTAACAAAACCTTGCCATTAGTATATTAATCATCTTAGTGATAGCGGCGTAACCAAAGGTGACATCAAACATAACAACGAAAAAGTGAATTTGTTTGCCCAGCGCTCAATGCTGTGCATTTAATTCTGCCTGAGTGACAAAAGGACCACAGTCTGCACTTTCGACACTTTAAAAACAGCCTTTGACATCGAAAAGGATCGTGACTTTATCTCCATTTGTAGGCTAGGTAATTATTACTTTCGAATTACCAATACCTCTTGTCACCAATTATATCACCTCAAATGCAATTGAAAAGCCACTATACATGTGGTATCCACGGCTGTTTTGGTGGTACCCGGACATCTAACATTAGATAGAACCGCCTTGACAAAGGGAGGGTCAGAGCATGATTTCGACTCCTTGCGCAGTTTTTGCTCCAAAATTCCTGGGAATGACTTATTATTGGTTGCAGAGTTCTCTAATTCTGAAAAAGTTTGTCTTGATGGACCATGTGTCAGGTATGCAAGTGACCATTCCACGAACCCTCCCCTCTGTTTTGCTCAATTTTCGCAATTTATGCCCTCTTAATTGACAACGGACTTGACCACGTCAGTGGCCCTTTTAAACATTGGGCTTCTTCTCATCTAACTCTAAATACAAACTAACAAAAAGTAAGATTAGTGAAATGGAGAGACATATTAATATAAGGTTTACTTACGCGGGTGTCGCTGTGTTTCAGCTGAGTCACACTTGGATCACCTGCTTGTTGATCAGTCACCATTTTACTAACCTGCTGGCCAATCGTATCTGCAATGATGGTGGATGATTCGGGGCAAGGGTCAATATTGCCTTACAATTTTACTTTACTAAGATTCTACTTGCAAACTCAAGTAGTTCCAGTATTTTCGGATAGCTATCGGCTAACCCTACGAAGTCTGTACTACAATAGGCATCCTGCTTGGAATTATCTTTACCTTTAAAGCAAGGTGAAAGCTCAGGCAAACTTCAATCTGCCACTACGTTGCCGACCTTCCCAACGCCGAACCCACCTCTATTCGATACGTCGTCAAAGTTGCGTCAAGAGCTGCCACAACCACAAGTGCAGCAACCGTTTCTAACACCAAGCGCGTATCAACAACTTCCAGCAAGCGTGTTCTTAATCCCAAATTACATAATTCTTTAGCAGCTTGCTGCCAGCAGGCCTATGCCTGATTCAAACTTCTTCACACTGCCAACCGCAGAACAGCCTCATGTACGCCAGGCATTAGCTGAGGCTCAGTGACAAGGCAGATGCAGGGTTCCCTTTACCCCGTACCAAATCGGTGGTGATATGTTGTTGAGGCACAAGCAGTCAGTTTGGGCTCCAACAGTGTCGCTCAAAAATCAGCTTGTTACTGAAACAGATCATAAGCACGATGGTGAAGATGAGAATATCAAGAAATTAGTAGAACTAAAAAACGAGTTTTTGGCTTCTACTTTTATAAAGCGTCTGTCGACTGATTTTACCTGTATTTCACTTGGTACCTATGATATTGGTATTTTGTTGTTCCAACTGCTTTGTAGTTCCCATAGTATGCTTTGATGGAAGCCACTTCGTGAGCCTCATTTTTTTTTCAAAAATAAACAAATAAACTGTTTTCTTGTAAAGATGTTCTCGTGAAAGCTATGCGTGGAGTTAAAAGCCACCAAAATGAATTGTTTCGGAGGTGAGAGTCTACACAGGTCGATGCATCACATACATGAGCGATGACAACGCTTAACCTATCGAGGCGGACGGCGGTAATGCCAATCAGAGTTAGGTCTATGTTCCATTTTATTTTCAAGATTCAAAAATCAGTCCACTTCCCAAAATTCCCTTTTGCATGAACGAAGTGGCTTGATCAGTACCTTACAATCAAAATTTTATCATCTTAGCATGGTTTTATTGGTATCCACCTGTTCACCAATGGCTTACAATTGATTGCGATTTCTTCCTTTTAGTAATTGCTTTCTGAATCACGTCTTCGCTGAGACTTATTGTCCTACAAGGCCAAAGTAAACGCACAGGTGTGCAAACATACCCATCTGATCATTGCACGACCGTATCAACGATCTCACCCATCAATAGACAGCCACGGTTAGTAATGATGGAACGGGTAGTCTGAAGGCATGCTGACGCAGTGGTGACAAGCACAAACAAAAGATGAATTAACACAGGAGCGCCTTTTAATCCTGGGAATTTGCCTTCTAGATGGCTAACGAATTGTCCTTAGGTCTAACTAACCTGCTTTGCAGTGCCGATCTCACTATACGGAGGCAAGGCGACCAGTAAGAAGCTCAGCTGCGCACGTCAATTCAAAACCGCCATATTTAGCATAGAATCTAACACACATCGTTGATAAGAATACGAAGCAAATAGAAATTCAGACTACTCGGCATTTGACGTTAAGCTCGATTCCCTCCCCCGTCGCGACAATACGTTCCCAATAAACACTTCAATCATAAGTACTTCGAACACGGGCATGCTAAGATGCTTCTTTTGATAATAACAAACGTGCACAGTTCAGTGGTTCACACAAGTAACACCAAACAGTCAAAGTCGCGTCCTCTCCCATGGCTTCTTGCTTGTTTACATACTAACATCAGTAGAAAGGAACCTACGGAATTGCTTGATATTCAGCAAGATTTGAGCGCGCGTAAAGATGGACAATAAATTACGAAATGGCTCTCCCCAACTCCACAAAACAGTGAGAAACAGCAAAGCAGCAGCAAGCTTTTTAACCACAAGTAAACTAATTAGAACATACTAGCTTCATACAATGGAGCGTAATGCTATGCTACTGTATAAACTCGAAAATAAGAGCACTTATTTGGAGATGACAACTACAGTCCATTGTAAATGCCTACATATGCAATGACTCAAATCGCAGCATATTATCTACAAGTTTGAAGTACACTTAATCCAGTAACTACGAGATTAGCATACTTTGTAACAAACGCAAGCAACTTGTCCCAAGTTGAGTTCTTCAAATGCACGGGCATATTCATTAAATCCCCCTTAGCAACCTTTCTTTGTTAGGTTAGAATGACAATACGGGTAATGGACAAAAGTGCTCCATCTGCCCTTCCAACTGGAAAGCCGAGCCAAAAAGCGCAAGATAGACAAATTCAGCCAGTGGTATGACCAGATGCCAATTGGCACAAAATCTAGAACTAACCATAGTTAAAATATACCAGCGGTGGGTGAAAACATCTAAGCAATTGATGGCAGTAAAAAAGTGGAACGCGTGGAAAATAAGTAAGAAGAGACATGGTTCTTCCTAAAGCAGCGTTTGATCCCCGCCGAACAGACGGTGACGATGGCTGATGCAAAACACTACATCCTGCACTCAGATACAACCCCTCATCAAGGCGCATATACAACAAATGCCATGCATAAATGGAAGTTTTTCAATACAAATAAATGCGCATTTGTACGCACCTATAAATCGGCAAGTCACTTCCCCCATGCATCCTTAACCACCACGCTCGTTCACATGGCCTTTTCTGCCCGCCACACCACAAAGGAGGAGCCAAAAGGCCCTTCAGCGGCGGCGCGGTCTCAACCATATGCTTGTCTTTTGCACACTCGGAGAAAACAACTGATATGCCGATTCATTTGTTCAGTCATTCCGGTTTCACGCGGTAAAATTCGATGCTTACATCTATCCATCATCTGTGTCACCAAATGCGCCATTTAAAGAACATCCTCATATCTGCAGGAACAAACAGAGACTTAAAGAAGCGAGGCCAATCAAGGTGGCGGATTGACACGCTGTGCGACGATGGGGTCGGCTGAACGTTGACGTCTCAGTCGCAGCAGAATTTTTTACGACCACAGCTTAGGCATGTTCCGATCGAGTCTACTAAAGTTACAGTGGGCGACATTCGGTTCATCGGTGGATAATAAAGGAGGACACAACAGTTGCATCTGCATCCGTTAAGCACGACAAATTTCACGGACACGATTACTGCAACAATTAGGACAATGTGGCTGCCACATTGCATTTGTGAATGAACTTTGAGAAAAGGATACACTACGAATTTATTGAGACAAGGCACAGATCACACCAACTTCTAGGCTGGAGTAGAGAGCACGAGAGAATTCGAAATGTGAATTCGGCATTTCGGTAATCCCTTGGTGCTTACCAGATACGTTACCACAGGCGGGCGCATTTTTGTCATCCTTAAGGTTCGGCTAGTCATCATTGATGTCACTTGAAGCCTAAAATAAAGCAGTTGCTCTCGTTCTTAAGCCAGCGAAGCTTACCCAACCAAAATACTGCAGCAATCAAAATACGCAACGCGCTAACCATATCGGCAGACTGATGACCTTGAAACTGCCAAACTAGAACAACCACTGTCGAATAATTACATTTTATTCCAGAAAATACTTGACACTTTCATAAAAATACCTAGTCAACTTTAACTCAGGAAATACCGCCAAAATTTATCTACACAATAGTAACAAACTAAATCTAGTTTCTCATCGAAAATAAAATAAGTTGAAATTAGAACACAATTGCAGGAAGTTGCAGACCATTATAAAAACACTATGCATTATGCAGGCTTTACTACTTAATTAAAAAAGGATGCTTAATTGTCAAGCACTGCATATGGAAATTTAAGCGCCATCCTCGAGCGAGCTGGATATTTTTTTACAAACTTATTAACATAGATGACAGGTGTAATTCTTCGTTTGTTTAGACTGACAGTTTTGGTCTCGGTCACAAAGTTGGCCCTTCGGAGGTGCCGCGTGGGCCAGCCTCTGGGCCATGCCAGCAGCTCCATTCCTTCTGTAAATTATATATATGTATAATATGCATTAAAACTCTTCCCCCTTTCTTTTGCCTTCAAGGAAGTCCCAGAAGGCTACAAAAGTAGATAGATACAGCTTTTTTGGACAGTAACAGTGCAGTCTCTGTCGCCACAATTATTACGCAATAGATAAGGACACAGCGCGTCACCCTCTTGTTTCCTTGCCTTCTGCCTTAAAATCATCTGAAAGCTTGGTTGGAGTTGACTTACCAAAGTATAAAGTTAGCTTGCTCGGGATACCATCTCCTCTCTCCTTCTGTGATTTCTAACAAAATTTTCGTCACCAAATACGCGGTGGCTGCATCCTCGTCTCCCAAGTATCCATTTCAACGACAAAAGTATTGCGCCAGTCACTAGTCTTACTGGCCCGTGTTGGATGCCTTTCTACCAGTCATTAGTGTGCAAACTCATTTTCATATCCAATAGGTGGCGAGCCTTTGTAGAATGGTAGATGTAATTTTGGATGGTTAGTGGCTATAAACCTAGCAGTGCGATGTGGATAAAACACTTCTAACTGAAACTAAATCTTTATCCCAAAGGTGATGAACATTGCATCTCAAAAGTGGTCTGAAATCGCGTACCAATTTTCCGTCTCGATAGACGTTATTCCAAAATTTGCCTGCTTTGATGCTTCTTCTGGCTCATGTAGGAGAGTCGTGGGTGCTTGCGTGTGATGCTACAAGTTTACTTGTGCCTTCTCTTGGACTCACTACAGACCCTAGGCACTGTTTGCTGCTACCTCCGTACTTGATGCAAAGATACTAGGAGACACTCATTTCACGGCCTGTAAGTCTAATTTGCAGTAAAATATTAATTGCTGCATGAAATGTAGCCCTGTATGCAAAAAGAGCCCGTCGTAGGCTTAAATCCCAGCCATCACATTGTGCACCTTTGGTGAAAGCCCTCAGCAGTCCGATATTAGTAGGGTTCACCCTTTTCACTTATCCAGAGCTATGCATGAATGCCCTGTTGTACCGCTTGCCTTTGAGCTCCGGGAGGAAAAAAATAGTCTAGCAAGAGTTAGCCTTCAAAATGATGGAGCCTTGCCAGTTATGGACCGAACAAAGCACTTCTTGCATGCAATTTTATTGGCATGAGTATACACCTTTCTGGTGTCGCAGTTCCTCGTAAAAGAAATGCAGCTATACGATCAGTCACCAGCATTGTTTTTATAAAGGTAAGGGTTTGATAGTCCGTTCTTATTCCAATATCCACGCTATCTAAAGGTATCTAAAGTGTCTAACCATTGCGCATAACAAGAAGAAGTTTATTGTAAACATTGAAAGCAACCTGATATAACTGAGGGTGTGGACCCTCGATTTCGCCGCGTGGATGTTTGGATAGATTACCGTGTGTGTGTTTTCACATTACTAGATATTAGGTGTTTGAAGATTTGTGCTTTGTAGAGAGGTTAGGCAAATGCCAACCAAATCATCTCCTTTCCTTCCCTATTCTGTTTTTGCAGCATCTTACATCTCGAAACTGTTGAATTTGAGGTGGAATGTCAGCACAAATGAAATCGTGCTAAGCAGCCGTTGTTACGCAAAGCAGGCAATGGGATAGACACTTTTGCAGCTAGGTGGGGGATTGTTTTGGTGGAGATGCAAACAGTGTAGCAAAAAGCATTCACCTGAGCGCAAGAATAAGGACTGGCAGAAGGGTAGATTTGTCAGTCGCTATCGGAAGTGATACGCGGTCGGAGTGTGCTCATATTCGGTCTACTTCTAATCATCCACATCCAACGTCTCTCTCTCTCTCTCGGTCTCGCCTGTAACTCCTCTAACCTTTCAGTTTGCTATTCAAAAAGCGTCAGAGAGCCAAAAAAGAATTCACAAGAAATAAGGGTTAGTTATGTTTTCCTTACCTTCCCACCGTTCGCATGCATCAGTTCAGAATTGTCGCAATGGTATCCTAGTTTATCTGACCCATCGCGGTAAAACTACGGGTTACATCCACGGGTGTGTTGCATAAAAGAAACTCATATTCTTTAAAAAATAGATTCCTAAATGCTTCACTCGAACACATGGTCAGGCAAATGGGCTCAGACAATTATGGAAGAAAGAGGGGAGGGAATAGGGGACACAGTGCCACAACACTGTACAGATACATCTGATGACCTTTCCTCGATTCTTCCTTTACTTCTCTTCTGTTAGTCCCATCTTCACCTCTCACCCAACCATTCTTATGTTCCATTCAGGTGAACAAACCTTGTGCCTCCTCCATACAAAAGAGGCGCAGTCAGCGCCTTTGTTCTCCCTGGTACAAGGCAACGGCTGACCTTAAACGTACCTTTCTTAGCCTTATGGCGATCGTCAGGGATAAGTCGCTAATTTCTCTACTTAATTCATAGCCCTTGCTGTTCGGAAATACCCTAAAAGTGTCAACCAAAAAGGGAACATCAGAAGTAAAATGACCGAGGGCAAGCAGGTCCATAAAGGCAATGCAGTCGAAACAAAGCACAGTAGTGCTGGTGATCCTTCTCAATGATGCACATAATTCGCCTAATGTAGAAGAGAACAAAGTCAAGTGATGCCTACTTCCACAAAACTACCTGCAAGGGATGCTGTCAAAAGCCGACATCACACGACACGTGCTACCAATAAATTCGCACGCGTCGGATTAGAAGAGGTCATTCGCAAAACAAACCGTTGGACATCCTCTTCTACGCCTTGAATCGTCTTCCGCAATGAAGCCTGCTTTAACTATTTGCCAGTTCTTCCGTCCGATTTTTTCCTTCCCTACGCCAGTCCTCTCTTCATTCTCCAATTCTTATCATCTCCTTCCCCTTTTTACTCTCACCTTCCCACCTCGTCATTCAAGAGACGTCAGAGGGCTATAGCGGATAAATATCATAGAAAGTAAGGGTAAGTTATGCTACTGAGCCCTCTCTCTCTCGTCTCTTACAATATTTTTCCTTTTCTCTCCCTTGCTTCACTTACATGCGCTACTTTAATGCTATCATACCCGGTGCCCTGTGTATATCGCATGGGAAAGGGAAACTGTGATCAACCGCTTCGAGTTTAGTACTCGTAACACAATTCGAGATCCTTTTTCTAAATTAATTTCTTAATATTTTACCTGATCTCATGGCTAGATGAGTGAGCAAATAAATCGGTTTATGGATGGGTGGGAAAGAGGGAAAAAATAAGGCATGTCGCACTACAGTGATGTGCAGGCACATCTTACGATACCCATTTTCAAACCCCATCCCTCTCTCCTACCCTTCCTCTATTTCATTTTTGCGTCTATTTGTCCCTTTATCTCTATTTCATTCGTTGCTTTTGTTTTTTTCTAGCCGAGCATGCATGTTACCTTCACTTCTACCAAAAAATGCACGCATCGCTATTGTCTCTGTAGTGCAAGGCAACGCTTCATCCATGCGTAGGCTTATGATGCGCATCAGAAAAGCTTATTTCTTCTTTTGGGTAAGTCGTCCATTCTCTTATTCAATTTAGCCCTGCACTACGCTTACTATGCTGCACTTACTTTTCTTGTCTCTTAAATGTGTTTTGATTCACCGAATAAGCAACAGCAGCAGGAGACCCACTGATGTGCAATAACTTGCTTAATATTCATGTCCCACTTTAGAAGCACTGTAGCAGCGTTCGCATGACTAGGCTGACTAGATCCGACTAAATTGGACTGGATCACAGCAGACGAGATTGGCTACCTAAGCTAGATTTTGACAGGCCTTATGCGTTACCATCCAAGTCAACCCCAACATTAACTTGGCCAGCTTAGTCGACTCGACGTATATCCATACCAGGTAAAAGGAGACTATCTCGTTCTTCCTCGTAGATATTAGGGACCAAGTTGCACACACAAGAAGTACTTCTAAAGAGGTCTTCAAAACGGGTGGAGAGGAGTCCTCTTGACTCCTTCTTCCTCATGCTCCACTGCAACGCACCTTTGATGATTGTCTCCTTTCTCCCCCACTACGCTCAACAGGGTCCCATGTATTGTGCCTTGCATTGTCTTTCACCGTTTGTGCCCCGTGCA
>JADWOT020000068.1:0-20566 GCA_036345935.2 Taenia hydatigena | reverse complement strand
GTCATTCTGGATTAGCGAGGTGGTGGTGATGTGACCTATGCCTCTGTACATTCTTCCTCCCACCACACAGGTCAATGCATCCTCCAGCCGCGCAATGAGATCTGAGTTAAATGCATCAACAGTTGCTCCTGAATGTTCCTCAAGATAAGATTACGCAGAGTCCATTTCGAGGATTTGTCCTTTGCAGTGCCCATATAGTGAAACTTGGTTGATTCCAACGGGCAGCAGCTCCACCGTCATTGTCATCTCCATCATGACCGAAAGATGATATGGTTTGTTTAATGTAACTGAATAAACTATTCGTTGCGTTGAGGATGGCAAGAAACAGAAGATTGACCCTCATTGGTAACCATCTTGATATGAATCACGTGACCAAGTATTTTTGGCTCATTAAAGAACAGGGAAGAGAAGTGCCCGTATAGTTTAGGATGAGGCGTTAATTCGTACAACAAGGCAGCTTAAACATTCCATCCTATCTGGGGTAGAGAATGCAAGCACTACTGCCCAAAGCCTTCATGTCTCCGCCCAGCCACAGACACATCCGCACGAGGTCTCACTTTGCAGTTAAGAGTGTGTGTTGAATTGCTTCTTTTGCTCCTGCTAACGTCGCCACAATCAAGCTTTTCATATCCCTCTGCTGCAATCCTCATTGACGTGGTCGAGCAATAATTAGAACGTGGCATTTTCATGTCTGGGCGTTAACCTTGACCTTAAAGAAGAATTCTTTGCAAAAAAGTGCTTCAGAATATAAGCAATCATTCAGAGGAACTTCTGACCATTTGTAAGCCATTAGTATGTTGCTAATGCAAACAGGCCAAGGTGATGATTTGAAGTACCATCTTCATTCCACTTGTGCGCGCATCAATGCAGGTCGCTTGCTGAAGCATAGTCAGTAGCTGTACACCGAAGGCATCCAGGGCAAGGTATGGCTGAGATGCGAGATACGTTATTTATGCTTGGTTTACTATGCTCTGTGTGTTTTACCTGAAAATAAAACATTTGGCTTGGCTGCTTGTACATTCTGGGCAGGTTTTCTTTAACAAATGACATGAAAATTGTGCTGAATAATTACCTGTCGAAAGAAGCCTAGACGATTTAGTCGGAGTAGTTAATGCATCCACCTATCGCCTTCAAATTATTTCATCAATCTTTAGTTCTACACTCCTTAGCAAATACAAGATTTCTTCCCTTGTGTCATAAAACATTCTTCGTTTACCGTGGAGTAATGCGTATGACTTGGTGCATTATAAAGGGCAGTCATTTAGCCAGGGAAGGTCTTTGGCACTGTTTTTGATTACAGGACAGAAGAGGCTGTGCGTCCACTAACCTGTTTAATCGGACAATGAGAAGGGAAGGCGCTGGATGGATGCAAGTGAGCCTCGTGGCCGACTGTGGCTTCTAGCAGATGCTGAGCGTGCGTGCCTTTCCATCTCAGAGGTCTTCCTCTTCCGTGTGTAGTGCCACTCTCCCATAGAGAGAAAAGTATGGTCATGAGGATTTCATGGGTAAGTTCATTAACGCGGCAATTGCATCGAACCGATACCAGCAACTTATTAGATGCTGTACTGCAAGGCTAGCACAGAGGAATGTTGTTTGGGTGATAAGCATGATGGGTAAATAATAGAATCCTATGATATCAAGCCCACTCTTCGCCACTCTCTGGCCAATGAATGGCTGCCAAATTGTAATATGTATAGGGATTTAGAAGAATGATCCTGCTCTGCCTGGTCTGCATTATTTTCCATGAAAATGGCAAAGCTAGGAAATACCCGTGGCGATGGAAATGCAGCGCTTTATCGATGACTGCAAGGAATCACAGCCAACACCAAGTGAACACATCCATTCGGCTATCTAACTACTGCCTTCCATCACAATGAACCCACACAACACAAATTATTTCCACTCTTCGCCACGGTAAGGAAGTGGCATCATGATGGCTACGGAGTGACCTCCATTAGACTCCACTGATTGTTGTCTACGGTCTACTTTGTGTGTGATAAAAATATCTTCATGTCCCCATATCCGTATAAGGTCAGCTTCAAATCAGGGTGGATGTTGTAGACAACCCTTTGTGAGTATCCGCCTGATCTTTTGACTAGCTCATTCCATGAACTTAGGTGACATTGTGCCTCGCCATAACACTTTGACCCCTAATATCCGTCAAGCCTTTGGAAGGAGAGGGGAGTAGAATAGCCCACATCACCATCCCACTAAGTATGTGAGACATCTGTTGTGTCTGTCCCACATCTGGTAGAACCCAACGTTGAGGCGTAGACATTCTTACCTTATGAGCCTCAAGCGTTTATAACAGAATTAACCTCGTCGTCCTTCAAATGACAAAAGCTTGTTGCTTTCTAACTAAATGTTGTTTGTATTATGTGCCAGCAAACTACTTGCCGCATTCACTTTTCCCCTATCGTGTCAGTTAATCTCTGAGTTTAACTATCGAGGTGGAAAATGGACGCCATACTCTGCCATAGTTTTCTTTTTGGAGTCATTTGATTGTGCGATAGATCTTTTTGCAACACCTAGAAGGTGTTCAAGAGAGGGCACTTTGTCAAAAACAGGCACGTCTAGCCAAGCACTGGGAGGCATGTCGTATTGCCGCAGGAGATCGCACAATCTCATTCACTCTCTGTCTCTTCCTCGTCCTCTTCCTTTGCTGTAAGCAGACGGTTGTCTGGACTCGAGACTTTTAACAGTCGTAGTCAGGATCGGTTAAATAAGTTGGATGTGGACTAAAAGGAAGTGGACTAGTTATCGCTGATACCAAAAGTAAACTGGCCATCAGAAGCGAGTCTATCTAGCTTACGCTTACTCAAGAGCATCCATTCAATATATTGGGCTTCTACCACTCATTTTATTTTGTGCAAACACAATGTTGGCATGGACACCGTGGCCTTCCCCTTGATCTTTGGACGACTCCTGATGATACCCACCTTAATGTACAATGCAGCTGTCCCCAGATGCTTACAGAGTAGCTGTGGCGGGCCACCAAACATTCGCTATTGTGAGGATAACACGCGATAACGCATGACTAAAGTAGCTTTTTCAATCATCCCTCGACCACCAATTGCTGAAGTATCTCCCGTGCACTGGTCAAGCAAGTTTTGTACTCTTTAAATGATATGATATTCGCTTGAGGGTTAGAATTCATCTTGGTGGACCGTCAGATTTTATGTCGTGATTATCGCCTAGGGTCGATCATTGTTTTCAAATACTGAGGCGGTGGTCAAAGTGTAATTTTGCTTTGCTGATGAACGAGAGGTAATGGTTGAAGTGCTGGCGTCATGTGGAAGGATCCAATCGGTCCCATTTATGGCGACATTACTTTCATCCTCACAGCAGAACATTATCCGTCCTCATTTTTAAGTTTCGTTTCCAAGCTTTTCCTTTTGTCTCTAGTTATAAATGCATGTTTAACTCTTTGACAAACTTAAGTTGGTTTTTACCTTCAAACTTTTGGTACGACGTGCCCACAGGAAATAAAGAACTTGAATGACAAGAAATTGGCGAATAGAATTAAAGAATCCTCCTTAGTTGACTCAGCAAGCTGGGCTGCTTGCCCCCAATCACCTCCCCTTCCGTAAACCTGGGTGTTCCTTCTTTTTTGGTTAGGCTGAAGACATTTCAGTTGTCGCCCAAATGATACGTCGAGCACCAGTGTTGCTGTAAAAGTATTCTAAGGATTTTTACTGTTCCTGCTTCACCCAATTTGTGTGACGTCAAATTCGGCTAAGAGTCAAGATGCGTTTTCTTTCCCATCCATTTCTTACATTCATTTCGCTATTGCTGCTTGTGACCTACAATGCATTTGTCGGGTTTCATCGCCCCACTGGTTCGCGGCAGAGACGACAAAAATGGTGGAATTCAAGGCTAGAAAATAATTGTAAATGTAGAGATTAAGCTTATTGTTACTTGTATAGTTTAGAGACCTTGTAGCACAGCAAATGCACACGGTCAGCTATCGGAAAGTGGTTGGTGCTGCAAGGAAAGCATTCATAAATTAATCCTCTAGTCATTAATGCTTACTCGCTTCCAAAAATTTATCTGTTTGGAGCTTGATTTTCATCCTGCTTAATAATGGTGGTGAGGAGAGGGGATGCGAGTAAGCCGGCCATCTGTTGTGTCCTTCTTTTCTCTCTAGAGGCTGACCCTACACGACGACCGTTTAAGCGGAAGAGAGGGCGGTTCGTTGAAGTAGGCCGGCGAATGCTTCTTCTACGTGGTCCTGGTGGACCCACCAGAAGCGACTATGAATCGCCAGATGACGGTGGCTGATTGAGTCTACTTCTGCACTCCAGTTACAACTCAATGTGACCTCTCATTCTACCCCATAAAGCGTTTAACTCTTTGGTAAAAAAGGTTGACATTGGAGTTTGAACATTGCAGCATTAGACATTTGTTACCTCACATACTCATATGAGAGGTAAATCATGGTTGAAATTCTGCAGCTGAGTGATAAATCAGTTAAGAAAGTAAATGGGTACTGAGAGCATACAAAATGTGTTCCATGCTCAGAGTATGGACTTTGGCGTTTGTTCTCCTGACAGAAATTTATCGGTCTTTCTCTCCCTCTTGCAACTTTGCTTAGGAGGACCCAGTTCAGGTAACACTAACTAATGGGTTTTTGGGTAAGAGTGAGGCCAATCAAAGCAACATTGAGCTGCGTTTTGACAATGAGATTTGTGTCGAAATGTGAGAAAGGTGGTCTAGCGCATTTGAGGTATTGGTTGTAAGGTACTGATCAAGCCTCAAAAGTCACATTAAACGTGAGCCTAACCCCGCTAGACATTATTTCTGACCACTTCGATAAGTTAAGCGTCGTCACCGCTCATGCATGTGACGCGTCGATCCGCATGAACTCTCACCTCCTAAATGGTTAAAGCGATGCAGCAAACTGCGCTTCTGGAAAAAAAAGAGGAGGACAAATGATAATGCTCAGTTGAGTGAGTTGTTACGCCTCCAATGGAAAGGCTCAACTTCCACTTGTCTTCTCCCATGCATGGTGGCGTTTGTCTTCCGTAAATAAATTTCTCAAAGTTTATAGCATAACAGTGACCGTGTCAACCATTAGACCTGGAAGTGGCCAAAGTGTGGTTATCGAAGTCAAAATCGGCGTATGATGTCAAACTGTGCCCAACACTCGACCTGAATGCTTTTAGGGTTTTATAGGGGCAGTGCAGCAGCAGTTATTCCTTTCTTCTTCCAACTGTTTGCATGACGTAGCAACTCGGTTACTGAAGCATGCAACTGTACCAAAGGACGGATAGATTGCAAATGATGGCAAGTGTGTCTGGTTTTTTAGTATGCTCAGTGTAAAAGTACAAGAAATGTGAGCATTTATAGCAACTGCTTTTACGTTCTTGGACCAGTTTTGACAACTGATTTAGGAATTGGATTGAATTTTGCCCAATGGATCCTTCATGATTTAGTTGGAACAGTTAATGCATCCACCTACTACCTTCTAGTACCTTCTACAATCTTCTGTGTTACATTTTAAAGTAGTTTATCCTTACCCCCCTTATCTTTTGCTGTCGTACACTCTTCCTAGTCTGAGTGCTGCTCCCGATCTCGTTGTCACCAGAGTTACGGAAGGAGGAGGGGCTAAAGGGTCGAGCTTAACATCGATTGCCACGTAATCTAATGTTCTTTCGGCCTCGTATTCTTATCAATCGATATGTGTTAGATTCTATGCCAATTATGGGAGTTTGTTGTATTTCAGTTATGTTTTATTTTCGTTTTTTGCTATACTTTAATTTTTATCATGAAGCCAATCCTGCCACCCTTTGAGGCCGTGACACATGGAGGAACATGCGTTGCACTCTACGGCCACCACATGATGCAGACACATCTACCTTTTGTAGGCACATCATCATGCATATCATCAACAAAATTGACACCGGATCAACCGGTTAGGTAAGTCAGCATATGCAATGTTGTTGTTTTTGCGTACTCTTTTTCACTGAGCCAGAGGTGCTGCACTTTTTGCTGTGATTCGCATGGCACTGACCGCTGTGCCATGAATTCGGAAGTGTTCAATTCTTCGTGTTACAGAGTGGCAAAGCCGCGGGCGGAGAGTGAGCGAACGTCGGAGAGTGAGCAAAATCCTCTGAATGGGTAGTTTAATTGGTGGCTGTGATTATCATCACTATTGCTCAGGCCTCGAATTTCGTGATAGGTGATCGCTTAGAGCTATAGACTACTTTTCAAGCCTAAGTCGTGGATGCTGCTGTGCGAACATGAAATCGAGTCGTACAACGATTGGTTGTCTTTTCTTCGTGAGTCAGACTCACGTTTAAGGATTGAGCATGACATGACCTCGTTGAGGGTAGGTGGTTCGAGAAGGTTAAGGCTGTCGAATCTGATTGATGTGACCCATAAAAAGAGATTTTATTGGCTCCTATGGTTTATAAATACAGTGACTTAGTCGGAGGGACGATACAGAATTGTGCAGTGGCGATTTCGTCATGCCCAGCTTTACAGTGGAGAAGCTTGTGGACCTCCTCAATCCTGAGCAACCCCAACATCGGGCAACATTGCAAGCCAACGGTATTGTTTATCAAAGCGTTTTATCTTTATGTGCCTTTTTGTTTGGAAACATGTGCGCCTCAAGCTTTTATACTTGCGCTATGATTTACCGTCCATCAGTCATCATGGATTGTGACTGAACTCATTTGTAGTCCCTCGCAGCTGCCCTTTTCTGCAGCCACGTTAGTATACCTAGCACGATCACCGTAGAAAAAGCTCTACATCATTCCCTATCACGCATTTCTTCTTCTTATTTACACATCGGTTGGGGTTGACATTTGAAAACTTTTGTGCAATGCTTCTTGAAGCCGTTCCAACGACCACGTATCTACACCCAGCTGAGGCAGCAGGGATGGAGACAAGCAAGACCCGACCACATAATCAAAATGGTACACTCGACATATAAAACCTCTGAACCAAATGTGGATATGACATCTAGTTACATGCAGATACACGTGCTCTTATTGCGGTCGTCTTACTTTCTCAGGTGCTTCAAATACGGAACATCCCGTAGTACCCAAGGGATGGACAAACTCGTATTCCCAACAAATCGCCTTATCGGCTTTGTCACCAGCCATGCAACACCAAGTGGAACAAGAAACATCTTCTACGTCACAAAAGGTGGAAGAGACGGTCCACGCTCGACCCAAACCTCTAGCATTATTAAGATCCAATCCCATTCTTATGTGTTCGCCACAGAACAATGACGAAGACAAACAAAACAAACTGATTTCCTCGCCACCAAAATGGCTGACAATTCATATGGCTGCTTCAAATGATTCGGCTTGCCTGGAAGCGCTGCCTGTGTTTTCCCCACGCAAAACTCAATCGCATTGCACTCCAAAGTCTGCGCTAAAATGGACACCCTGCATCGACATGTCTTTACCCCCAAAGCGAGGTGGATGCTCAGGTCAACCTCGATCTACCACTGCGTTGCCAACCTTCCCATCACCAAACCCACTCCCATTTGGCACCTCATGCAAGTTAAATCAGCAGCTGCTACAGCCACAGGAGCAACAACCATCACTACCACCATGCACGTGTCACCAACCCCCTTCAAGCGCCTCCTCAATTCCAAATTACTCTCTTATTCAGCAAATTGTTGCCACGGCATCTATGCCTGATTCAGGAAACTTCTTTGCACTGCCAACGGCGGAACAATCTCAGGTACGTAAGACAGTATCTGAGACACGAAGTCAAGCCAGGCGCATGCTTCTCTTTACCCCGTACCAAATTGACGAGATGATGGAATGTTTCAACAAGAAAAATTATCTCAATATGCATGAACGCAAAGAACTGGCGCGTCGCATCAACTTGACGGAGCCTCAGGTTGGCCAAGCATTAGGGTGTTAAATTAACTGTTTACTAGACGGTTATTTGTGCGTAGTGCTTGATTGTCTACGGCTGAGTCGTCTAATTTCGTCATACTTTTGACTTCACTGTTAGGTTAAGATATGGTTCAGGATTCAGCGCTACATAACGAAGAAGGTCGGTGAGAAAACTTCTGGTGGTGAGACGCCTGCAATACAGCTTGGCGCTGAATCAGATCAAAGGCAGGGCAGTGAAGATGAGGATATAAGGAAATTAGTAAAGCTGATAAAGCGAGTTATTGGCTTTCCCAATGAAGCGGCTGCGGACCGACCCTGATGCTGGTGTATTGGCAGCCACTTTGTGCACCCTAATTTTTCAAAGAATAAAGAAACTGATGTCGTTTAAAGGTGTTCTCGTAAGAGCTATGTATGGAGTTCAAAGTCGCTGAAATGAATTGTTTTAGAGGTGAGAGTCCACACAGGTCGATGCATCACACGCATAAGCAATGACGTCGCTAAAGCCACTGAAGCGGTCCGGATTAATGTCTATCAGAGTTAGGTCTATATTTCATGGCAATTCCAAGGCTTGATCAATACCTTACAGCGAACGTCCTACTTGTTCTAAATCACCTTTCTCGTATTTAAACACAAATCTCATTGCCAACACGGAGCTCAATGCTGCTTTAATTGAATTTACCCATACCCGAAATGCCAATAAATTGGTCTCAACCAAACCGGTTTTTACTAAACAATGTTGCAAAAGACATGGGGAATGAACAAACGCTACTGTTCTTTATCAGTCCATGCTCGTCTTCTCGAAATGGTCAAACGAACGCAGGCATGGAGCATAAAACATGTCCTACATGCCATCAATATCCAATCCCTCTCTCAACTAATTCGTCATTTGACTGCAAAAGTTTAATCACATAAAGCTTCTAATTTGAGTCGATTACATCGTCAAAACCGAAAACTGCAAAGTTACAACTCTAATATCAACCTTTTTCACCTAGGAGGTAAGCGCTCTTAGGGTAACTGGAGTATCATCACCACCATGCAGCATTGCATATCTGCTTCCATGGGTTAATCAAGACTACGATGAATAAGCATTCGACAGCCTACTGTAACGGACCTCTCTCCCTTGGGTAGGGCTTACGTCGCCTTAGGTCATTGGTCTTAGGGATAGTAGAAACACAATACACGCCCATCCCTTCCCCCATTACTGTCGGCCAGCTGGATGAAACTCAAGCCCTAGTAGGATGATTAAGAGGGGAAAATAATGCCTCAGCTCGATAAAGTTTTAAGACGCACGTGGATGTTGATGACTAGTTTTATTGATGCGTTAATGTTTCTGCTTTCATCATTAACCGCTTCGTGATGGCTGGCTGTGTGCGTTGGATGTGCGACGACGTCTCTAAACCATGCCAGCAAGCTCTAACTCAACCTCATCTCACATAATAAGTTTTCTGTTTTCGCTTCATGCCATTGTTTTCGTCAGTGTCGCGAAATGGTGCCGTGAAAATGATGTCTGCAAAATGTATCGTAAGCTACTAACTGCATTAGTTAAATAAATAAAGCAGAAGGAATGAGGATTGAGAGCACCTTAAATTTCATCCGCATTCGATGTCACAACAATTTGATAAAGCAGGATAATAAAATCGCTTGCCTCATTTCCACTACAACACTGGGCGACAACAAAGGTGTCGTTCGAGAGAATGGGCAGCCCATTTTGCTGAGCCAACTAAGAAAAATTTGTCAGTAGTATTTACTAATTGAAGACCAATGCGCGAATAAGTAGCATAGGCACTGATGTCCTGGCTTCACAAATTGCCTTTAAGTCTCTTCATTTTCCGTAGGCGAGTCCTTTTAAAGGTCAAGGGTAGAAACCTACTTAAGTTTGTCATTAAGTGAAAAATGTCTTTGCAACTGGAGACAAAACGAAACGCTTGGAAGCGAAAGATGGAAATAAGGAAAGCAAAAGGTTTTGCTATTATGATTAAAGCAATTATGGTCAAAACTTGAGCCAAGAGTATTCTTTATTTATAGGTAATACATCAATGAGTAGCTTAGGCACTCGTTACCAGGCTCCATGACTTGACTTTAAAGTCGTCACATTTTGCATATACTTTGTTCAGATGTTAAAGGTCCAAGCAAAATTAAGGATATCAGAAAGGTAACCATTTTAACCAGAGAACAAATGAGAGGAGCATAGAAGCGAAGTCTTAAAATTGAGGAAGGAAAAAGTTTTTGCTGCAATGATGAAAGTAGCCCCTTTAAAGAACTGGGTCCAATCGGACCCTTTTACGTAGGGGTGCCACTTCGGCCATTTCTGGTAAGGTGCCTCACATTTAACAGCAACGCGGAGTAAGTTCAAGAGTTCCTCTACACATTGGCTACTCGCGGCCACAGTATTTGGCAAGACTGATTTACCTTAGGACGGTAACTACAACATCAAATCTGATTACTCATCAGAGCCAACTCTTACCCTCTCTAGCGAACACCATATCATTCAGAAGGCATGGGATCTGCCTAACCATCGCACGGAACATACTCATGCACTTGATGGTCAAGGAACGGTTAAAGCTACTCCAATCATGAGCCGACGCATATTGATCTCACAATAGCAAATGTTTTGTGGCCTGTTGTAGTTACTCTGCAGGCGTGCATAAAAGGAGTTTACATGAGGGGCCGTCTAAACTTCAAGGGAAAGGTCACGGTGCCCACAAGGAGTAAAAGAAGTGTTCATCGTTTCAATTGCTACTTAATGCATAAGCCCAATGGGATGTAAAAGTAGTTGCATCTCACTTGATCCATCGTTAAGTTAAATTCGCAAGCCATGTTTTGCTTGCACAACTTGCGACAAATAAGCAATCCACCTGAGCTGATTATGTCCGAGCGAGAGAAGGTGACGTTGCAAATAAAATTTTCATCTAGCTTGGCTATGGGATTTACATGGGAATCTCACCATGTTTTGTGCTACTGTGAGCGTCTGCTAATCAGTGGATATCATTCGTTTCGACAACACCAATCACGCAAATGTGGGTGACCTGACATCTTCTTCTCATTGGTTAATAAGACTACGAAATGGTTTAGTGACGAATTTAGAGGCAGATACTTTTAAGCAAGAACGCGGAACTTAGTGACATCCAGAAGCATCTGAATCATTGTCGTGCTGTCCTCGCAACAGAGAACTCAATGCTGCTTGGCAGTTCGACAAGGGTATTCATAGTGTAGACTAATCACGCCTGAGTGTTGTTTCTTCTCCAAATTCTATGGGGAACGATCTCAATATTGAATCCATTGGATTAAACATAAGTAGTCACTTGGCTCTCCTCGAGCTAAATATTGGATTAAAAAATTATGATAGAAATCTCTGCGTCAATGCCTTGACAGGGTCGCTGGTGTTGTATTTGCATTAGCACGTCAGTGGTCGTGGTCCGCGTGTTGATTACAAGATTTTATTGGTTTGTTGACTCAGTGTTCTCAGACTATTGTGTTAGGCGTATGATGTAGAAAGCATTTTGAGTAGTAGTATCAACGGTAAATTCTTATACGCTGCGTCAAGTGAGTTTGGTGGGCTGGAAAGCAGCGGACAGACAGCGATATGGATTAGTCAACATAGCGGTGGCTTTTAATTTCTTTCGGTTGCCCGCAATTCATTACATTTCGTTCTCCATGACTTTGCTCAATCAGAGCAGGACCACAATCAACTACTTTAATTATAACAGAATTTAGAAGCCACTTGCTGGTCAGACAGTGACCAAGGGTAGGCGTGACGATGAATTCTTCTTACTTGCCCACCATGCATAACATGGTCTTCCATGATAATTCCTTGTTATGTACACATCCCTAAGGTCCCTAAGTTTGGAATTCGTGCCCGACATCAATGTCAGAGCCAAATTTTGTGCTTTGAGTGCGTGGTTAAATGCACGGGATCTTCAGTTTGCGCACATGCAGCTTGAAGAAAGAGCTAGAGCATCTTAGCGATGAAAACCTTAGTCGACGAGTGATCTTGTAGCATTTGACTTTGGGAACATAAACTGGTTGGCATTCAAAATGGCTCTTGGACACATTCTAATGCAAAACTTGGGGCGGTTGACCATGCAGTTGCTACCTCTAAAATCGTACTTGGTGAAGCAGCCATATCAAACCATGCAATAGTATCGACATTCGCTTACGATTGCTACAGTCGACTGGCACTTTCAGTCTTCTCAAGGCTCTATGTAAGCTTACTAGCATGCAATCCTAATCTAATACCTGCGTCGGTTTCTTCAGCCAAAACACTCAAATAAGTGTCAATGCATTGTATTATAGGAAGACTACAAAATTACGGTGTTTTAAGGGTCTGCATTCACTAAGAATTGTAGAGAAGTAAAAGAAGTCAATTGACCTAACAGTAAAGTTGAGATCAAAGAAATAAAATTACTTTTTATTTGCCTCAAAGACTTTCACTCAGTTTAGTTGTAAAGTCAGAGAATCGAAGGGACATGAGTGCTTACTTTAAAGATCCAAAGAAGTGGGCCGAAAGGCCAGTCAAGGCTGCTTCTTGACTCCTCTGCCAATTCTTGATCATATTATACATCTTGATCGCAGTGACAAAGCTGTTTGCCCTACTACTTGATATCAATATCTCATATTTTAATGCATTTGTGATTAAGCTATGCGGAAGGATGTTCATTGATGCAGGACTGACGCGCCTACTGTATAAGAGGCTCTACATCATTCCTTCAGACTCACTTATTTTTCGTACTCGTAAATCAGTCAGGGTTGGCATTAAAAAAGTTTTTGTACAGCGCTTCTCATCGGTGACATTGCTGCTTTCGACCATCGTAAACTCGTCCCAACGCCAATGCATTCACAACCAGTCGAGCCAACCAGCAGAGTTGGTGCCAAACAGTTAACAATCGCCCTTGACCCAGGCAAATGTAGTGATAACATCTAGTTACGTGCAGAAGCAGGTTTTCTAGTTCCAGTTGTTCTAATTTTACAGGTAAAAAACACGGAACGCATAGTTGTATTTAAGGGAGGGACATACTCGCGTCATTATCGACTTTGCCACCAACCATGCAACAACAAGCAACACTTTTCACCTCACAAAAGGTGGAAGAGACAGTCTCTGTTCTAGTTAAATCTCTAGTAACTTCAATATCCACTTTCCTCTTATGAATTCGCTGCATAACAATGACGAAGGCAAACAAACCCAACTGAATACTTCGCCACCAAATCGGCTGAACATTGATAAGAATACTTCAAAGAAGTCAGATATCTTAGAGCAATGCCTGTATTTCCCACACGCATTCCAAAACCGGCTAGCCCTTTAAAGCCTGTACTACAACAGACATCCTGCATCGGTAGAAGCTCAGAGCGATTTCGAATTGCCACTACGATGCCAAACTTATCAACACCAAACCTACTCCTATTTGACACTTCATCAAAGTTAAGTCAGCAGCCGCTACAACCACAGGTGTCAACCACTTTGTGCACACTTCTCTTCAATTATAAAATGCTTTCGTCTCCAGCAACTTGCTGTCACTGTATCTATGCCTGATTTTAGCATAATTCTTTACACTGTCGACCGCAGAACAACTTTGGGGTACGCCAGACACTATCTAGGGCAAAACGAAAAGGCAGAGGTAGGGTACTCTTTACTCTGTAACCAACTGCTGAGATGAAAATGCCCCAACAAAAATGACTGCATTAATATGCATGAACGCGAAGAACCGGCGTGTCGTATTAACATGATGGGCACTCAGGTTGATCAAGAATTAAGGCATTAAAAGAACTTGTTTGATGGAAAGCTGTTGGTGTGTAGTGGTTAAGTGTCAACGATTGAGTCGTCAAAATTGATCATACTTTTGACTCTTCTTTTAGGTGGAGACATGGTTTCTAAATCACAGCTACAAACAAAGAGAGCAGGCGAAAAAGTGTCTGACAATGAAACTCATTTGCGTTTTCCACGTGTTTTCTGCAGTCGTAAGGGAATGCTGAATAGGTGAAACTAAAAGCGGCATTCGCTAAGTGTTTCTCTCACTCAGTTAAATCTCCTGCTGTATGGAGGTAACTTTTGCTAACCTTACAACATAGAATCATTGCATGCACTCATGTCTACGTCCAAGTCAGGTCGGACGGCTCTTCCAATCTCTTGACAATCTTATTTTTATAGGCATAGTTGTTAGCGATTTCAGTAGTGGATTACAAATAGGTGCAGCTACGCGACTTCCCCTTTTTTTGTGGAGTTTTATGTTATCATTGACTATCCGACGAGACTGTAGGTTCACATAACTGACGCGAGAGATTTCCTGCTTCTGATTACTTTTAAGTAGTGCTTTAAGGTTAAAATTATGTATGCCATTCTTTTGAGTTGCATAACTCATTCTTGCACTGTTTATGTCATTGAAATGAATTCTGTCTTTATTTTAACTAGTGCGCTACTATAGATAGGTGCTTGTCATTATCCATGAATTGTGCATACAACTTGTCTTGACTTAAAAACAAAGTCCACAAACGCTGGATCATGAAAGCGTAGAGGAGCCCATGGTCGTGGAACTCAAGCCCATTTCAACCTCCACTTTCCTCATCTCGATTTTTGCGCGCAACGTTTATCGATTCAAATTAGATGCTCTCATCCTCCTTCCAATCTACAAGGTAAATTTCAGTTCCCTCTTCTGCACTAAATATCATTCCTGTTCCAAGTCCCACTAACTAACTTAGGGTTTCCCCCACTAGATTAAAAAATGAGACTCCAGTGCACAAGGGATAGCAAAGGAGGCCGCATTTGGCGCCTCCTTTGTCGCATCAATCACTGACATCGTATCCAGCACCACGGACTCCCTCCAAGACACGGAAATCGACGCCGGAATGGAGGAGGAAGAGGAGTGGATTGCATTAGCCGAACGGCCTCGTATTCGGGTCCATTACTGAAGATACTCGTTATTGCTCCCTCAATCTTCTCCATGGACGTGTTTGACGCCTACTGCTTTTTGAAGGTGAGCCATTCACCCAGTCGAAGTCTCAACTGTTTTATCAAGCCTTAATGGATCTCTCTCTGTGCTGCAAGGTTCCTCTTGTTATATTCAAACGGGAGATAGAGATGTCTCGAATGCTCAAATTCAAAGGCAAATGGATAGCTGAACAGCCTTCTGACGAGGGGCCAAGAGCTCAGTGGAACAAATTGGTTCATTCTGCTTTAAGCTTTCCCTACAAGTACTGGGATAATTCCTTCAAGAAGTCCTTAAGAGCGGTATGGCCAGCAGCAGATAAAGCGACTTCTTGGAATGCAAACTGGCACTTACAAGGGAAGTAGCAGTAGAATTACTTCAAGTGGATGTTCTGAGGAGGCCTCATAACAGTTGGTTCCATCCAACGTGGCTTTAGGGGATGGATCTACAATACCTGCTTTGGAAGTGGGATGTCACCTTCACGGATAATGTTGGTTTCAAGTGATCTCAAGATCGGCCTATACTAAGGAGACAATCCTCTCGCATTTTTGTTTTCTACTTAGTCGTTCCCATACCTTGTGGTCTACTTTATTGTCTCCTTGCTAGGAAATGCAAACTAATTCTCCTTTTCATACCACTTGATGGATGTGGCTATTTCCTTCAAAACATTGGCCACCACTGTACGATCGGTTGCACACAATGGAAAACAAATAGGTCAAACCTTACTGTATTCCGGTAACTTGGCGCATCACGCAATGATCTAATGTAGGTCATGTCTGACACCCTGTTCCACTGACCTCCATCGCGTGGGTCGTGGCTAATTTAGTGGAATTCCAACTCTTTGAGGTGTTTGGCTATCTATCAGGCTTAATCTTTCCGATCTGTAACAATTTATGAAAATAGAATATTTTCGCTCAGCCAACGTGGATGTACACTCTTCACAGCCTTTTTAACCAACATTGGGTAGCCTTATTTCATTTAAACAGTCACTGGCATAGCCAAACTCATTTAAGTGAAGGAGTCAATTTCAAATTACTGTTCTAAGGAATTATGATTGTTTACGAGATTTTAAGCCAGCCATGCTTCGCTTTATTTGCCGCATATAACCAAAAGCCGCAATATTTTGGCCTTTGGTCATTTGACAATGGTGGTTGCGACCACCTTTGTGTTTTTTGACCTTATCGCCATAGGTGTAATGGCCACGTGATACTCTATCCGAGCCTAGTGCACCACTTTTACGAGGGTGTGAGTGTAGTAGATACCGACCCAGGAATAACGTGAGTTTTCTGCCCAAAATTGGCTTATTAACCCGACGTGACTGGGTCATTACATGGTAATGCAAATCCAGCCACGGGAGTGTGACTTTGACTGACATGAGTTTGGTCGTTCGCTAGGCGCGAAGCTGATGAAATTGCAGGCCACGTTATTAGGGAGCCTAATTCATTGCAAAATGCCTAAAATTGAGGCTTTAGCATTTGCAGCATAATAGCGGTGGTCACAGGCTGGAATTGATGCTTCCATTGGCTAAAAGAGATAGACCTCGGTCCATAGACCTAAGGGAATTGGTGTCAAGATAGCAAACATCCTCAAAATTTAGTTCGCATGCAACCTGCTGACAGGACGGAATGCCGATAGGCGATTGAGCAGCTGCCCACTACTACCTTTAACCTTCTGGACCTTTCGATGGATTCCTGACTTGGATGGCTGTAAACGTAAAAAAACACCTGTCTGTTTCAGCTCGTATTGACAGACACTGTCATTAGTGTTCAACTATTTCGACAAATCTGCACTAAAGAGGGGGATGGAGAGAAAGAGTACAAGTGCTGTTTGTTGCCTCCCTTTTCCTGCCCTCCAGTGCTTCGTCTTCTAGCCTTACACGGGACTACAAACGGGTGGCGGAAATGGCGATGAGATTGAACCGCCCAACGGTGATGCACATGGAGTGCTGCGGATCCTCCTTGGCATGTCAATTTTCTTCGTTGTCATTATCATCCTTTCGCAATCATTCAATGTTTGTGCCTCCGCGCTCTTCTCTTAATTAGCTTGATAGGCAAAAAAGGACAGCCATCTTAAGTTTTGACCATTTCCGTTGATAAATAGATTCAAGCTACCCTGTCTCTTTGGCGCTTTGTTGTCTGTCCCAGGGTTGATGTGATTGTCCTCCACAAATTTTTACCACATGAAATCCACTTTGATAATTGTGGTCAAATTAATTGGATGTCTTGTTGTCTTCCTCATTTATCAAATAATTGCTAATCTTATGTAAAAACAGAGGTTTGGCCTCAATCGCACTGTTCGATTGAGTGGAAAATTGCCTACTCAAGTCTCCATTTTCGCGAGCCAATTACAACTGCGCTACTTGGGATTTATGTCGAAAGGCGTTTTCTTCTGTCTTGGTGCTACAAGAATGGTGGAGCTTTTATCAAAACAAAGCGTGCACGAATCGGGCCTCTTGCCTAATAAGTAGTGCTTCTTTTTGGGTAAGGGCACGATGCCTTGTCATGGTGAATCGCCAATCGGTGTGGCCTCTGGTACAGTAGGCATGTCCAACAGCTCTCCTGGTGCCTTTCATTTAAAGGGTTAGCACTCATCAAAACCTCCTTCACTCACCGTTTTGCTGATTGATTTTTAGATTCTGAGTCGCCGCCCTCTCTTAAGGGATGGGTCTGCTGGCCGCCGGAATGTACTTGCCTGCATTCGCCCACCAACATTCGAGTCCCTCCTTCTGTTTGACCTTGGATTAGGATCCAGCAGACAAAGCCGGGATTTTCGCTTTTATTAATACGACGTGAACAAGTTTAGACAGAACCTTGGTGGACGCATAGAAGGACTGGTAGTCATCACCGGCAATCGGCGAGGTCGACGACCGGACCCACGCAAATTAGTTTGTGGAAATGGCAATAGTGCTAGGTGGTGTTCGAAGCTCCTGATTAAAAACAGATTTTGGAATCGAATATGCAAATTTTTCTACCTTGCTTTTTGTGGGTCTCATCTTCGACGACTTTGGCAACCTGTGAAACCAGTTAGAGCATGTGGGGATGGACTTTTGGTCCAAGTGCTTTATCTGTGGCATCGGGAAGGAGTGCTTTGATGCCACTACACATGGCTTTGATAAACACATTAAACGCAAACACAATTTTGTTAACCGCTTGCACGTTTATTTGATTCCACGGGCAGACAAATCAAGGCCTAGCCGATCCGACCGAACGCACGGTCCCCAACACGCAAGGGTCGAACCGTTTTTTTCAGTCCAATCCGTCTAAGCTTCATGTTATCGTGAATAATGATCAGTTTGTTTACTTTTTGAATAGAGGGGCCCTCAGTCCTCCCCTCAATTTGATTGCCATCAAAATTATGGAAGGAGGGGAAGGAAAATTAGGGTAGCGCTTAACAGCGATTGTTGTGTTCTCTGAAGTACTATTAGTCTCGTATTCTTATCATTCGATGTGTGTTAGATTTTCATGCTAATTAGAGGGGTTTCGAATTGATGTTTCATTTTTGATCGCACAGTTAATTCTCTCACCACTTGAGGTCATGTGACGCATGGATGGGTACGCGTGGTGGTCCATGTCCCCTCATTAATGCGGATACATCTGCCCTTTGTGTCTACTACCTCATGCACATAATCAACAAACCCGACACCAAATTCACCGGTCAGGTGAGTTTACACAAACGATGCTGTTATTTTTGTGAACTCTTGTTTTGCGCTAGAGGTGATGGATTTGCTGCTGTGATTAGCATGACCTCCGACCGCTGCGCCATGACCTCGGTGCCCGATTCTGCATGTTTAAACCTGCTCTAAGCGGAAAGGAGATATGGTAGGGAAGAGGCCATTTACGGTTTTGCATTTGCTTCTGTTTATGTTGAGATTATTCTGTTCATCCCCAAATTACTAGTCCCTTTCAGACTATTTCTAATATTTCTGTTTAAAATTTGCCATTTAAACAGCAAAACCTAATGCCCACAATAAATGGTTATTACTTGGATAATTGCTGCTTTATTCCTAATTTTCCTGTCTACTTTGCCATCAGGTACCAGATTTCGACCCACTGAGGAGGTACCAAAGACCCAACAAATTAAACTAAATTTGTCCTAACTTGATTAATATGTCATAAATTTGGGTGCAAATCAATCTTTTTGTCTCGGAAATTTATAGCTTAAGTACTGCTTATTCGGATGACAGCTTGGTTAACTTGCATCTCTACAGACTATTCATTGATGTGTACGTTTCGGCCTCAAGGATTATTCATTAATACGACAGGGAAAAAAATTACAGTCAGTCGATGAGGTCAAAGTAGAGAGATTTAAGGTAAAAGCAAATCAAGCGCCAAAATACAGAGTCCTCCAGACTAAGGTTATAAAAATTACATAACCCGCCCCCCTTTAAAACAATCGGCATGACTAAAGACTCACGAATCCTATTGGTCTGACCCGCATTGGAGATTTTATTGGCTCTCATAGACTATAAATATGGTAAGCAATTCAGTCAAAGAAACAGTGCAGAACTGTGTGATCACAAGTACATCATGTCCAACTTTGCAGTGGAAAGCCTTTTGGACCTCCTCAGTCCAGAACAACTCCAAATTCTGGCAACGCTGCTAGCAAGCGGTATTAGCAATCCAATTATTTCATCACACCTGTGATCCTTCTTGTTTGTATACCCTGGTATCTTTAGCTTTTGTACTTTTATTACCACTTTCTATTCAGCTTAGTTGAAGATAAACTCATCTGCAGTCCCAATGACCACGTATTTGCATCCAGTCCAGCCTGCAGGGTCGGGATCAAACAGACCGATCGAATGCTCAGAATAGCAAACTCGATATGAACAAGCCCTCGACCCTTATAGGGTCCGAGATAGTATCTACTTACATGCGACTGTGAGTGTTCTTATTCCATTCGTTTTGCTCTTACAGGTGCATCTAATGCAGAACGCCCAGTTGTACCCGAGGGAGGATCAAACTCGGATCCTTAACAATCCACCAAATCGTCTTCGTTGTCTACCGTGCAGCAGCAAGCACAACAAAAAACACCATCTCTTTCACAAAGGGCGGAAGAGACATTATCTTCTCTGACAGCATATGTCACGGAACGAAGACGAAGACCAACAACCCCAACTGTGCCCTTCGCAACCAAAACGGCAGAAAATTGATGAGGCTATCTCTAGTAAATCGGGCGCACTAGGGACAGCGCCTGTATTTCCTCTACACAAACCTTAATCGTCTAGCACTCCAAGGCCTGTACTACAACAACCATCCTGCATTGCCTTGTCTTTGCCTACAAAGCAAGGTGGAAGCTCAGGACAACCCCAAACTGGCACTACGTTGCCGAACTTCCCAACACCGAATCCCCTCCTTTACGACACGTCATCAAGGTTACGTCAACAGCTGCTACAGCCACAGGTGCAGCAGCCATTCTCAACGCCAGGTGGGTCTCAACAACTTCCGGCAAGCGTGTTCTCAATTCAAAATTAACTTCTCCAGCAGCTTGCTGCCAACATGTCAATTCCTGACTCAAATTTCTTTACACGGCAAACAAGGGGGATCATAGGTGTGGTGAAATAATTGGATTGACAATACGTTTGCTAGCAGCGTTGCCAGAAGTTGGAGTTGTTCTGGACTGAGGAATTCCAAAAGGCTTTTCACTGTAAAGTTGGGCATGATGTACTTGTGATCACACAGTTCTGCACTGTTTCTTTGACTGAATTACTTACCATATTTATAGTCTATGAGAGCCAATAAAATCTCCAATGCGGGTCAGACAAAGGATTCGTGAGTCTTTAGTCGTACCGAT